>JABUQX010076749.1:0-24663 GCA_015478945.1 Trachelipus rathkii | reverse complement strand
GTCGTATTTTGTGCAATAGAAGCAACAATTATTTATATATTCTCAAATGGCTTTTATTGGGTTTGAATCCTTACCCTTGAGATGGTACTCCAGAGTGTTACCTCGAACCACAATTGGCTACAAAGGGAAACCCCATCATTTTACCTCTGAAGGCTTAGCTTCCCAAGAGGAGCGAAGGCGTGTCTGGACACCTAACCTTCCGGACGTGGCCTCCCGCCAACCACTCGGGTCAGGGGCAACACGGGGTAATTTTTAACCGGACATTTATTAGATATTCAAAGATAGTTGTGGCAATAAACGCACAATTATTTGTATATTTCTCAAATGGTCCTAAGTGGGTTTGATCCCTTACCTTGGAGATGGTTACTCCAGAGTGTGTGACCTCGAGACACGATGGCTAAAAGGAAAACCCATCATTTTACCTCTGAAAGTTAGCTTCCCAAGAGGAGCGAAGGCGTGTCTTGGACACCTTAACCTCCGACGGGCCTCCGCACTCACAATCGGGTCAAGGGGCAACACTGGTTAATTTTTAACCGGACATTTTAGATATTCAATTTAGGCGGGAGGCCCGGCGGTAGTGTTAGGTGCCAAGGACAACGCCTTCCTACCTCTTGGAGCTTAAGCTTTCAGAGGTAAAATGTAGTGGGTTTCCTTTTAGCCAATCTTGTCTCGATGGTAACATCTCTGGCAGAAGTACCATCTCAAGTGGTAACGGAGTCAAACCCACTTCGGGACCATGTTTGAAAAACAAATAGATTGTTGCGATTGTCATTGCACAAATATCTTTTGAATCTAATAATGATCGGTTAAAAATTACCCAGGTGTTGCCCTGACCCAAGTGTGGGGGGAGGGCCCGTTGGAGGTTAGGTGTCAAAGACACGCCTTCGCTCCTCGTGGGAAGCTGAGCTTTCAGAGGTAAATTGTCATGGGTTTCCTTTAGCCAATCGTGGTCTCGAGGTAACACTCTGGAGTACCGTCTCAAGGGTAAGGTTCAAACCCATTTAGGACCATTTGAAATAAATACAAATAATTGTTGCGTTGATTGTATATATATCGTTTATTATATATATATATATATTATATATTATATAATAGACTTATAATATATATAGTGAAGATAATGTATATATATAATAATATTATATATATATTAATATATATATATATATTAATATATTATATATATATATATATATATATATATATATTATATATTATATATAGGAGGGTAAGTCAAAGTGCCTTTCAACTGGCAGGAACTGGCAGATCGAGCTTGGAAGTACGTGGGAATTTTTATATTACGCGTGGGAAAACAGAAAGTCGAAGCGAGGTAAGGATGAATGGGATAGAATTAAAGTAGAAGAAGGGAAGAAGGAGTCTGTCTCAGAGGAGTAGGGGTTGACAGCCACCGGTGCTGGCTCCGGTGCGTGCCGAGTTTAAAAATACATTCGTATAACAACAATGTCGGTGTTCTTATATGTGTTATCGAGTCTGTATAAAATAAAGGTTTTCAGAACCATCAGAAAAAAAAAATAATAAAAAAATAAATAAAAATATAAATAAAAATAAATTTCTTATTCTTTTAATGTTTATAACTACAAAATTTACGTTTTTAATACCTAAAGCAGTAAATCCCGTAAATCAGTCTACCCAACCTACACTTCTATCCAGCCATGATCTATTTATTGATCTGGTGATCTATTGATTTCAGGGTCATAGTTCTTTACGAAATTATCATGTTTACTACCCTAAGCATGTAAATCAGTAATCCCAACCATCCAACCACCTTCCTGTCCATCCGTGACTATTGATCTTTTGATCCTATGGATCTATTGATCTATTTGTTACTAAAATTACTCATGTTTACATACCTAAATCAGTAAATCAAACCATCCAACCACCTCCTGTCTATCCGTTATTGATCTATTGATCTATGAATCTATTGATCTATTGATCCAAGTCATTTTTACTAAAATTAATTGTAATGTTTTACATACCTAAATCTGTAAATCAAACCAGTCATACCGCACACTCCACCCTTCATCTATTGATCTATTATCTATTGATTCGCAAGTCACATTTTCGAGTATCATTTGGGAAACATAACATAAAAAACAAATTCTTTATACACTTATCAATCGGAATATATGGTAACTGTAATCAATGTTTTACGTTAATAAATGCTTTACTTGATTTTCATCTGAACTAATGAAATATAATGCACAACGACAACCTGATACACCTTAACATGAATAAACGGTGGTTAACTGTTAGACACAAGTTCCACACGTTACAAACAGTAAAGTAACTAACATAGGCCACAAATAGGTACAGCCTATTCACACTTTGTCCAAGCGCATTCTCTAACATAACAATGTTAATTTATACTTAACATGGTATATTTAACAAAAAATTATCAGCAACATTGGTTAATTATCATTCTGAACTACGAAGTCTTAAGTCCTCCTTCATGAATCTTTCGATATCAATAAAACATAACCATATCGTAACATGGAACACTAAGAAATAATGTGCAAAGACAAGACCTAAAAACTTACTGACATGGAATACACTGTTAACATTAACACAAGTTCCGCACTTAACAACAGTAAAGTAAACTAACATTGCATGCCAAAATCGTAAACCTATATCATCTTTTTTACATAGCATATCCTCTCTCTTACCATAAATTAACGTTAGATCTTACTAGTGTCACATTAATCATTTATCACACCAAATGTATTTATACCTTGTCCGATTATTCATACAGACCAACGAAATATTATGCAAACGTAACAAAATTTCCACGTTTTCAATTTTAAACTATAATTAAATTTAATTAGATAACCTACCAAATATCATAATCACCGAACAAATAATTGCAATACACTAAATCGTTTTATTCAAACATAGCATTAAAATAACAAAGTTATCCAAACAATAGAACATAAAAATAAGTTCTTTGAAAAAATATCATAGTAAGTGTAATAGTTTACCGAAATCTAAATGCAGAAATTGGTAAACAAACCACCCCGACCCCTCCCAACCCTCCCTACCATCGTTCACGACCTTTTGATCTATCGATCAATTGATTCAGGTCACATATTAGTACCATTTCGGATATGAGTACAAAAATAGTTTCTTTATTATTAAGTCAACGAATATATGCTAAGTAACATTTATTTTTCACATTTATATTAAAGCTTCGTTCCATCAAATTAACTAAGAATATAATGTACAATGACAAAAAACCTAACCACCTTTACGCCCGAATAAACTCTAACAGCAACAATAAGTCCATACTTAAACAACACTAATACCTAGTACAGCATCTAGCGTACAAAAGCGTACCATCACACGTTTATCAAGCAAATCTCAACATGTATCAGATGTTAATTACATTAACACGTCGAATTTACGGTCGCATTTCGAGTTCATTCGGAGATTTAAATAGCACAAAATGAGTTCTTTATATACTAACCAGCGAATATATTGCAACCATAACAATGTTTCACAATTAATTAAAAGCTAACATAGATCATATGAACTAGCAAAACCCACACGACATACCAGATTCACCTTAAACAAGAATTAACGGTTAACATTAACAAAGTTCCACACTTAAACATGAGTAAAGTAACTTACTTTACATACAAAACGTAACCTATTCACACTTTTTGTCAAGCATATCTCTAACATATTAACAGTAATTTTACATTGACACTAATATTTACCAACAATTTTATTCATAAACCTTGGTCTACTAAATATCATAACCCTAGCGAATAATCTGCAAACATAACAAAGTTTCATCATAACATAACATACAAATAAGTTCTTGAATAAAATATCATAGTAAATGTGAGGTGGTTTTACTGATTTAAGCTAGTAAATCAGAAAAGATTTTAACTATCTCAATGATACATCAATATACCTTTTGATCATTGATTCATGTCAATATTTTCTCTAGGTATCATTTCGGATAAACATAACACAAAAATGAAGTTCTTTACTTACTAACCCATCTAATCATATGCTAACTTGAACATATTTTTTACATTAAATGAAGGCTAACATACATAACTGAACTAAGAATCTATAATGTAGCAACGACAACAAGCCTAACACACCATACGGGCGATAATACTAGGCTAATATTAACAAATTCTGCTACTACAACATTAAATGTTACTAACACATCGTGCACAAACGTAACTATTCACACTTTTTTCAAGCATTATCTCTCAGCTATAGTCATTGATTAATTTTACTAACATCGCATATTTAACGAAAATTAGGCAAACCTTGTCTAATCGATCGATACAGACAACGTAATTATAATTGCGTAGCGTACCAAATTTTTACATCTCAACTTCGTAATATTTAACACAAATTCATCATAACCTCGTCATAACCTCGTCTAGATCCCCAACGAATAATTGGCATAGCGATACACAAAGTTTTAAACAAACATAACATAAAATAACAAAATTTGTTAGCAATAAACATAACATAAAGAATAAAGTTCCTTTGAATAAAATATCACCAGTTAGAGGTAATAGTTACTGATTTAAAGCAGGTAATCAGTAAAATCAAACCACCCCATCCCTGCAGTCCCCACCCACCCAACCGCTATGATCTATTGAAATATTGATTCAAGTCATATTTCGGGAGTATCATTTTGGATAAAACATAACATTAGAAATAAGTTCTTTTAATACCTTACCTACGAAATATTACTATACATAACCGGACAATTTTCAGCGACGAGCCCCACACTTGGAGATCACCCCAGAGAAGATGCTTATGAAGATTCCCAATCTCGGGGTACCCGAAGGGGGTGTAAGCGGTAGGGGCAGCCAAAGGGCTGTGCCCTTATGTAACCGCTTACATTGTTGTTGTTTGGTCTTTCTTTAATAATATATAATATTATAATAGTATAATATATAATATGATGATATATATATTATATAGATACTATATATATAAATATATATAATTAAGTAAATATTAATACTATAGTATAATATATATATATATATATTATATATATTATTATAATACTGTATTACTGTACGTATTGTCCATCCCCCAGAAGGTCCTGTCTTGTAGAGACCACGACCTGTCAGGGACCAGCATGCGGATTATCCGTCGGCTCTGTCTGCACACAGTCTTCTCGCCTGTTTGTGTGACCTGCCACCGACAGAACACATGATCTCATCAGAGACGAATCTTGAGAACGTTCCTTTCCATCTCTTAATTAGTCTGCTACTGAGTTCTTCTTCCATCAGGCATCCATCCCATCGTGTATCTTCCCAGCCTGTCTTCCTGGAAATCCTGTATGCACGACAAATTTTGACCCACCATGCTGATTCTTCGACTTCTATCCTCCTCAACATAGGGTGTCACTCCGAGACTCCATTCTGACTCTTTATTCCTTTATCTATTCTTTCTTAGACTTTACAATATGCTCTCAGAAAGTCTTCAATCTCGTGCCGTGTATCCTACTTCTATTGGCTTTTTGTAGTACACCACCGTCTCTGCAACCATATAGCAATACCGAAGTGCTAACACTTTTGTAAATTAATTATTTTCACCTCTACACCCATATATTGGTCTTCATCAAGGGTACACGAACGCCCTTGACGCTCTTCCAAACTCGCTCTCATCCTAGCGTTGATCTCTGCATCGACACCCTCCGTCCTCTGTCTATATTTCCACCCAGGTATTTTAAATTCTTAACTTCTCTTCAAGTTTCTCCAGTTTACCATTCTCCCAAACCATCACTCCGCCCTCTCTGCTCACCGATCACACCTCACTTCTGTTTTCTCAGTGTTCAATCGTAGTCCTTTTGCTCCAAGTTTTATAGTACTTAGATAAGCGTAACGTATAGTAGATATAATATATATATAGTAATATATTGTAATGAGGAGAATATATATATATATATACAGATATAGAGATACGAGTATTAAAATAATAGTTATAAATATATAGATATAGATATACTATATAATTATATATCAGAGCGACTCTGCACTCGTGCTGAACTCGTGCTCAGCACGAGTTGACAATTATTAGAAACGACTTCTATTTTTGCCAAATGTTCATAAAGTTACGATAAGTAATTTTCTTGAATTTTTTTGCGTAGAATAGGTGTAAAAAATTAGAATATTCCTTCAAAAATTCCAAGTGTATGCTTAT
The DNA here is from genome assembly GCA_015478945.1 of Trachelipus rathkii. NCBI lineage: Eukaryota > Metazoa > Arthropoda > Malacostraca > Isopoda > Trachelipodidae > Trachelipus > Trachelipus rathkii. Next base: position 18,459 of record JABUQX010076749.1, on the reverse strand, counting down.
TATGAGAACACAGGAATATGGTCAAGGAAATACCAACTATTGAAATTAACGCTTTTAAACATTAAGAATAGAAAACTAATCACGTGCCCGAAAAAGCGATTTAGGAGCGGATATACTATAGATTTTGTTGAATTATATAGTAGAAAAGTGTTATATATTACTGCGTTTATAATTGATAAGAAAAATATTGGGATAAAATTAATAAAATTTTTTAGTAAAAAATATTTAAATCCCTATCAAGAAAATAAAAAATACTTACAAAATACTTTAAAACAATTTTAGCAATTCAGGTTAACAAAAAAGTGAATCGTAAAATGTACAATAGAAAACGGTTTCGAATATAAAAGAAAGTTTTTAATAGGAGTAACTCAAGCATTTATAAAATTATAAAATATAGTTAATTTAATACTATATATAATATGTAATATGCTCTTATATAAGTCTGCTATTATCTACAGTGGATTATAGGATATATATATATATAATATATATATATATGAATAGATATATATATATATATATATATACCTTTTTTATATATATATAATTATATATAGTATATACTTAATATATATGATAATATTATAATATAAAATATATATATATATAATATATATATATATATATAGTTTATATATATATATATACAGTATATATATATATATATATAAAATAATTTATATATATACCATATATATATTATATATTATACTATATATATATATATATCTATCATAATATATATATATATAAGTATACTATTATATATATATATATTTATACAGCTATTATAGCCCTATATATTAAATATATATATATATATATATTATATACTATATATATATATACTATATATAATATAATATAATATATATATATATATTATATATATATCTATATATATATATAGTATAGAGAGAGAGAGGAGAGAGAGAGAGAGCTACGATTTGTATTAAGTTACTAGAGTCGCCACTGATTTATATATTATATACTAACATATATATATATATAATATTATATATTATATATATATACTTAATATATATATATATATACTATATATATATATATAATACTAAGATATATATATCTATATATACAGGTGTCAACGATTGCACGGCAATATTCTACGTATGGGTTCCCAAACTACACTATAACAATTTTGGTAATATAAACATAAGGCAGAAAATACTTTGTTAACGTGATATTGGGCTATACAGTTATTTATTTCATAGTACATCCTTTAGAGTAACTGTTCAAAGAGGCCTCCATCTTCCTGAATGCAGCATTTCTGCACGACGTATTCCATGCTTCTCTGCACGTTCGTACTTATAGTATCATTGGACGAAGCGTATAGTTGCTACTGGCATCCACGATTCGATTTTATAGCTCTTTTTGCGTTCAACAGACGTAGATAAACCATAGACTTTATCCAGCCCCACAGAAAGTAATCCAATGGCGTTAAATCAGGGGATAGTGGTGGCCATCTCACAGGACCCATCGGTGACCGTAGGTTGTGTTTAAATAATTCCTGACAATATGTGAATAGTGAGCCGGTGCACCGTCATGCATAAACCACATCCCCTGCCTATTGGCAATCGGAATATCTTGTAGAAGCTCAGGTAGATGATGCTGAATCAATTGCAGGTAAGATACCCCTGAAAGCCTAGGTGGCAAAAAGAAGGGGCCGACTAAATTGTCGCCTAGAAAACCACACCAGACATTTAATGAAAAGGTATGTTGGTAATGTGTAGTAGCTGTCGTATAAGGGTTTTCATCATCCCAGGTATGGGTGTTTCAATAATTAGTAATCCCATTCCTTGTAAAGCATTATTCATCGGTAACGAGCATGCGGCTTAGGAAGTTAGGATCTCGTGTGCATTTCGAATTAACCACTGGGAGAAATGTCTGCGCTTGTCGTAATCATGTGGTAGCAGCTCTTGCACAGGGGTAACGTGAAATGGGTACAGTTTTTGTTCGAGCAATGTTCGCCATATGTTGGTAGAGACACATCGAAACGAAGATATCATCTTCGGGATGCTTAGTTACTCAGGATATAACTGAACAAGCAACCCTGAGTATTCTCCTTCTTCAACGGACAGTGCAGTTATCGTCTAATGTCTTGTTTGACCGGCGATTACTTCGTCAGGAGCATTTAACTTCCATTTTCCTTGAGGCGTCTAAACAAATTCCTCAAATCGCTTTTTACGATACTGGCTAATTCTTTCTTGTTGCTCAACAAAAGATTCCCACTCAATCACTAATTGCATATCGCCATACGTTAAAAGCATATCTGTTTGTTCTGCAAATGTGAACATAATCGTGGTGTCACCCATGATGATCTGTTACTTAACTGACCACATACACTCTCCAGCTCACACGAGTAAACGCATTGCGAACGCAGCAAAGTCGATGATGTAACCTTACCACCACAGGTCTTATACGAATGACAGAGAATGTCTTCATCATAGTCGTAAACAAGTGAACGTATGCTAGTGTTTCAGAGATAATACGACTTTACACATGTGGTATCACGGTTATAAGACTAATTTTAAACATGATGTTAATGTAACCTTTTATTGTTTGTATTGATTGGTAGAACCCATACCTAAAATATGCCGTGCAATTCCCGAACACGCCCTGGTAAATGTATTATTAGATAATAATATTATCACTAGCTTGTATAATGTTGAATTATTATATTATTATAACTTTTATTATTACTTATATTAAGATTAATAATTATTATATTTTACTATTAATTAAATTTTATTGATTAAAATATAAAAAGATATAGATATAAATTAATGTATGCTTATTATTGTTATGAGATGCTTTGATACTCATATAATTACTATTTAAATTTATGACCTATAATATTATAATATATAAGTATATATTATATAATTTATTTGTAGTGTGGGTACTAGTAAGTACTCTCAAGAATACCTCTCTTAACTGACCTTTTACGTACCACTATATATATATATTACTATTTAATATAATTAATATATATATATTATATATTATATATATTATATATATATATATTTTATAATATAATATATAATATATATAATATATTAATATTATATTTATATTAATAATATATAATATATTAATAGATATATATATATTACTATTAACTATTATATATATTAATACTAATATATATAAATATATATAATATATATATATATATTATATTATATATTAATACTCATATAATATATATTAATATATATATATTATATAAATATATAATTATATAATACTATCATTAATATATATATATATATATATTAATACTATATATATATAAATTAATATGTTAAATCCTTCGAACGCACATTTCAGACCTGTTACGACTTAAAATTATTTATATTTCCAATACGATCTTTTCTGTGCCAACGCTCATAATCAATCAAGTAATAAGACTTAGTAAGAATTCTCATAATTAAGCTCATTAATAGTAAGAACACGGTTCCACTTTTCTTAATATTAACTGTATTAATGTCGATATTTTAAATACAAATATTTAATAATAAATAAAAAAAATAGTGAAATTAAAGATGAATGCAGAATAAATAAAATGTTATAATATATTTTATTAATATAAATTTTAGGGATTTCGCTTTGGTAAAAGTGAATGAGGAAAATAAACTTTTTGAAAAATAACATTTATAACAGGCATTGTTGTTACTATGTCGTTAAAGCTAAGTGTGGTGCTCATATTACTGTTCTTTAGTACATTGTCGCGACATTATTATACACTTACGACATCTGTATTATAACCTCCTACATAGCGTATAGATAGAATTGATGTGAGAAGATGAAGATAAATTAGCGCATAATAAGCATTAAGACTCAGAATAAGAGTCAAAGCACTTACACTCTAACTGTAAAGATAACTCAAATTATCTCATATCGGCTTGTTTCATGAATTTGAAGAATTCTCACATATTTTTACTTCTCTAACTCACAAAAAGTTTTAATTAAATAATATTCGCATATATTTTCCTAGCAGTTCTCAATACCTTATTCTTATTACAGTCTCTCTTTTAATATTTTAATACACATCTCTCGAATTGATTTCAAAGTGACGGTGACTGTATATAGAAATTATCAAAATTATCCCTTGAACATAACTCTCTAGGGCAATAAATTTAGCAATTTTCTCAAGTCTTAATTATCTATGTTGAGTGCGATGGTCACAATGAAATTCTTGAATTCAAAATTTTAGTACGTAAACAGTCGAAATGTTGTATCGTCAAGTGAAATTACGCTATATATTAATATAGATATATACTTAATATTTAATATATATATATATATATATATATATATATATTACTATATATATATATTATATTATAATATTATATATTATATAATAATTATAGTTATATTAATATACTACTATATACTAAATTATATTATATATATATATATATATATAATTAATAATATATAATATATTATACTCAACTAATTAGTTATAAATATATATATATATATTAATATTATATATATATATATTATATATTACTATCTTATATATTAATATTATATATATATCTATATATACTTATATATATATATTAATATATAATATATTATATATACTATATATTAGTAATTATATATATGTATATATATTATATATAATATATTTATATATCATTATATATATTATTAATATTATATATATACTATACTATATATATAGTTATATATACAGGGTTGTTTCTGAATTAGCACGGTTCAAATTATATATGTCTACGTTTTACTCGTGTCTCTTATCCCGACTAATAAAACAATATGAAGGTGTACATTAAGATCAGCATTATTTGTTATAAAATATTAGCTTTATTATTCTACAGAGATATACATAATATTGGTCACAGTGCTATCCTTTCTCTGTAACTCTAAGCTACGTTCACACTTTTTATCTTAACAAAAGTCACACACTATGATACTGTCATTCGTAATTAATAATCCGTAGGGTAGTAGTTACGGACATCGACATTCTGAATAATTCTAGGTTCCAGCTCGATTACGTGTGACAGTATGTGTTTTAAAGTATGATAGTTTTGGTTTAGATAAATCATTCATAAGTTAAGTGACTTCATCATGTAAATATTGTTTAAAAGGTATGACACATAGATCGATGTAATTACAATTCCTAGCCACTTCCGAGACAAAGATAACGATATAATCTATCTCTTAACGATTATGGCGAAATATGTGTGTAGAGAACTATTCAACTGTGCTAATTCTTGTCCAAATCGAATAGCGGAGATCAGTGATGAATAAAAAAAAAAGTAAACACACAAAATACACTCAGAGGGCTCGAAGAGCGCAAGTCCAGAGTCGTAAAAACGTTGAGGCGTATGTAAGACGCCGTGCAACGAAGAAATGGGCAAGTAAAGGGGGGTGATAGCGTATTTTCCGCCCGTCTAACTACCACACACCATCAGGATGTACGTGGAGCTGAGGGCGCGTGAAGAAAGAAATAACTCGGTGCTGTTCAGTTATTCTCTAGGAAGTCACTAGCACCCGAAGATTGTCTCTTCCGTTTCGATGTGTCCTTTTACCAACATATCTCGGTGCGAACACTCTGCTTCGAACCACAAAACTGTACCCATTTCACTTACCCCTGTGCAAGAGCTGCTTTCACATGATTATGACAAGCGCAGACATTTCTCCCAGTGGTTAATTCGAAATGCACACGAGACTTCCTAACTTCCTAAGCCGCATGCTCGTTACCGATGAATAATTCTTTACAAGGAATGGATATAATATTAAACACCCATACCTGGATGATGAAAACCCCTTTACGACAGGTCTACCGTCTACAGCATTACCAACATTAACCTCTTTCCTTAAATGCTCTGTTTGTCTTGTTCTTCATAGCCGACAAATTTACGTCGGGACTCACCTTTCTCTCTCTCCCACCTAGAGCTTTTCAAGGAAGGTATAGCTTCGGTCTTGTTTCCGGAGACTCTACCTGCAATTGATTCGCCATCATCTACCTGAGCTTCTACAAGATATTTCCGTTGCCAATAGCAGGGGTGTGTTTACTTGCATCACCGGGACTTGACCGGCTCACTGTTCAAACAATTGTCAAGGAAATTATTTAACACACCTACGGTCACCGATGTGTCCTGGTGACGATGGCCACCACTATCCCCTGATTTAAGCGCCATTGGGATTACTTTTGTGGGGCTGGATAAGTCATGGTTCTGATGTCTACGCTGCATATTGAAAACGCAAGAAGAGCTATTAAAATCGGATCGTGATTGCTAAGTTCTTTATCGAGTAGCAACTATCCGTGTTCGTCTTGACTACTACTACGGACGTGCAGAGAAGCAAGAGTGGACTAGCGGTACGTGCAGAATGCTGCATTCAGGAGAAGATGGGAGACTCTTTGAACGAGTATATCTACAAGACCGACTTTTACTAATGAATATAAAATAACTGTATAGCCAATTATCACGTTCACACTAGAGTACTTTATCTTCGCTCTTATTTGCATACTTATGACCAAAATTGTTTTATAATGGTGTTTTACCCGGAAACCCATACGTTGTAAAAGGTTAATTGCCGTCTGTTAATGTTGTCTCCAAAAAAATAATAAATATAAAAAATATAATTATATAAATAAAGGGATAAAAGGAAGGGATAACGTCAATACCTGGTGTACTATTATATATTTTTATGAATCGATGTCCTTATATACTATATTTAACCATACTGAAATTTACTACTATATATTACAAATAATCTATTATATAGGTCTCATATTATATATAAGTTAAGCATAATATATTATAAATATATTATATAATAAAAAAAAAATATATCCAGTGGCACCTATATAAGATATTATTTCTCATCGCACATACTCATGCTCTCTCTCTCTCTCTCTCTCTCTCTACATATCATAAAAATATAATATAAATATAAATATAATTCATTATAAATAATATACCAATAACAGAATTCGTGATAAAACTAGATAAAATATATATAGGTATATTATATACTCTATATATATATATTAATATAATTATATATATATATATACATTACTATATAATATATTAATATATATATATATAATATATATATATATATCTTATATTATATTAATATATATTATACTATTAAATATATATAATACTTATAATCTATATATATATATACATATATATACTATATTATTATTATAATACTATTTTTAATATATATATTCATATATATAATATATTATATATAATATATATATATATATATATACCTGATATATATATATAAATATATATATATATTACCTATATATATATTATAGTTATATATATTATATATATAATATTTATTTATATATATATATTAATAATATAATATAATATATAATATATATAGGTATATATATATATATATATATATATATATATTAATTAATATATATATTAATGATATATATATATATATTATATAATATATATTATATATATATATAATATAATATATATATTATATATATATATATATATATATATATTAATTAATATATTATTAAATATATATATATATTATAAATAGCTTGTGTATTCTTAGTTAAAATTTTCTTATATATGCGAAAACCAGTTTATCTTAATTGTAAAAAAATGTAGCTAATATGTAAAAGGTTTATTCTTTTTATCAAATATTGTTTTAGAAAGAATTTTTATAGATAATATTTTAAATATACTTTTTATATTTATTTTACTATTATTAAAAATTTTTACTTATTAATAAACATATTAATATCTATTATTCTATACTCGATCAACACAATGATAAGATGATATTGAAACACTGAATCATTGCGAGATTTCATTAAACTCCTGATATACAGTCATTATGATTACCATTGGTAAAATGTTTAATATACATAAAAGAACTCGTCACACAAACAGAGATGTATCACTCTTATGCTAATTGAGGAGATAGCGGATATACTTCAGTATTACAATTTTACATTGTAAGATATTATATAAGCTCATGATTTAATTCTTATAATAGCGGCTATAATACTTTTATTTTATACCATTTCAGTTCTATTATTGCATATATCTTTTTAAATATTTTTTATTAGTAATATATTTATCATATTTTTATTTTTTAATAAAAATAAATGCAAAAAATAATAAAATATATATTATCGTCATAACACTTTTTATAATTGATATTGCAAATATAGATTCGTTATCGTAATATAAATATATAATATATAATAATATATGTTAAACTTACGTTGCTGAGTAAGCACGTATATATATAGTAGCACGAGTGCAAGGATTTCGCTCTTGATATATTAATTTTATATATGATTAATATATTAATATATATATAATAATATATATATTATATAATTAATATTAATAATCTAATATATATATATATATATATATATTATTATATATAATATATATATATTATATATTATAATTAATATAATCATATAATATATATATAATAATATTAATTAATTAATATATAATTATACTATATTATTAACTATAATATATATAATATATATAACAAAGGGTAACTACATAAATGAACATACTGAGTAAAAAATGAAAGTGATTAGCATATGTTTGAAGACATGAATAGAGTGAGATAGATGAGATGTCATTGGTAGAGATCATTAATAGGTAATAAATTGAGAGGGAAAGCTTGAGAATAGTAAGAATGATATAATATCCTGAGTAGGATATATAGACAGTAGGACGGAGGTGTGCATTGACTCAAGAGATCTAACGTCAACTTCTACACACGTACGTTGGAAGATGTGTCAAGGGCTGAGTCCATCCCCGATGAAAATCGATAAGAATGACCGGCAAGATACCTAGTGTGCTGATAGGGTAAACACACCCTAACTATCTTCTCACAAAGGTTAAGTGTTAAGAACACCAAATAATAATTGCTATAATCATATAGCTCAGAAAATACGTGAATTTGTACCGACCAAGAAGTCAATATAAGAAATAGGAGGACAGAGCGAGCTCGGATGAAGATTTTTAAGGGTCACAATAGAGTATGTCGTAAAGTCATATAGATCGATGGTTAGGATATAAGGATCCGAAAAGTCAGGATGGAGTCGATGTGCGGACGGTCGAAAAAATTTATAGAGAACTATTATTATTATTATTATTATTATTTTAGTATTATTATTTATTATTAGTATGTTAAACCTATGTGTATTGTGAGTAGTGTGAATTATGAAAGTCGCAAGACATCAGATGAGTGGGTGACATTAGTTAAGTGAATGCAGGAAGACAGGCTTGGCGAAGAAAACGATGGAGTGGGAGCCGAGGGGAGAAGACTGAAGTATTAAACTGTTTTACTTCAGATGGAATGATACTATAGTGCATTTTATAAATAGGAAAGGAGAATATACTTGTTTCCTAAAGATATCGAGCTTGTGATGAGATGTGGGTTACTATCCTCTTGCTGTTCTGCAGGAGAAACTGTACAGGAAGAGAAGACTGTTGAGTGAATGATATAGTTCGTCAAGAGTGTCTGGCAGTCGGAATGCAAACCGTCATAGTGCTCTCGCTTTGTCCCACTGCAGATGATCTTGGTTACTCTATTATAACTCTAAGGACCAGAATCTCAGTCACTGGGGTGATGGACACTAGAGCGGACTAAGTAGCATAGTTAATACTTTCATTTTACTCAGTAAAGCTAAGTGAGTACGATATAAAAAAAACATTTTTGTTAGTAAAAACATAAAAATAAAATGTGTTATATTATTACTGTAACACTGTAAGCACTAAGCTGAGTCTCAGAGTTACGAAATTATTGGAATTTGACTGCTGGTAGTCGGGAGTCTCGGAGTCGTAGTCACGAAATATTTGTAGTTGATCATTGTGTTTCCCTTGAGATTTCTTGAGATTTTTATGAAACAACCTGAGATGAAAACCTTTGAGAAGAATTTATATTATGTATATATATATTTAAATGAATTAGGTAATAGTAGCGAAATATAGAATAATATATAATTATATATAAAGAATACGACAAAATTTGCAAGATATTAATAAGTGGTAAGATCTGGTCGGAGATAAAGAGGCTCAAGCACCCATTTTGAAGTGTGGCTCTTTGTGACTACTTAGGATCTCTCTAGCACAGCCCCCACCCTTCGTGGACGGTTCTACCCTGCGCAGCGTGTATCCCTTCATGCATCTAGTGGCCCCCCGTGAGTCTCATGTAGTGGTGGTCGTGTTCACAAGATGACAATTGTGTCAGGTTGCGCTGTATAGCATATTATTCGATAGGTCAAGTTATATAAAGAACTTATTTTTATGTTATGTTTTATCACCAAATAATGATAATCGATAATATGACTTGAATTATCATATAGTTCAATACTGATCATTGGACTAGGTATTGGTACTAGTGGGTAGGACTTGCAGGGATGGACGTGGTTTATGATTATTTAATGTATTTATCTGAGCTTTTAAAAATTTATCATTGAGTATTTTGTCCATGATTTGTTTACATTGTATATATTTATATTCAAAGAACTTATTTTTATGTTTATATGCATAATAATTTGCTAATGTTTATTAGTATATTTATATTATTTAATGTTTATGGTCCGATGTTTGAATATCGATATTGAAAATATAATAATGTTGTGGGTTATGATTATTTAGACGATATTATATGAATTTTTAGTTTTATAATATTAAAAAGTTGATGTAAAAAATTAGGTACGTTAGCAAAATATTTTGTTCGTGCCCTGGAGTGGTTGAAATTTTCTGTTTATATTATTTTGTAAAGTGACATGATACTCAAAATTATCATTACTTATTAGTGATTTATTTGACAAAGATGAACAGATTACGTTGTGCTCTATGTTGAAGTTGTTTTACTGTTGTTAAGTTGGCAGAAATTTGTTAATATTAGTAGTTTATTCGCCCGTATGGCTATGATTCATTTGATTAGGTTTGTCGCTTGTACATATATATTCTTTACTATAGTTCAGGTTATGTTGATGTTAGCTTATTAATGTAAAAAATTGTTAAGTTAGCATATATTTATTGGTTCAGTATGTAAAGAACTTATTTTTGTGGTATGTTTATTCTCTCGAAATGATTGACTCGAAATATATATGACTATGAAATCTCAATGAACAACAAATTTTTCATTGGAGGGGTGGGTGAGTGTTAGAATGCGGAATACTGAGTACTAGATTTATGCTTAAATCAGTGATTAATACTTATTACAATTTATTTACTCAGATTATTGCTGTTAAATATTTCAATTAACAAAAAAAGAAACTAATTTATTATTGTATGTTAAGTTTTTGATAGACTAGCATATGCTCTAATGTATTGCTCTTGTTGTGGTCTTCACTCTCTCGGCTATGAATTAATTATAGACTAAGGATTATAGATATATTGTTTTGCGTATTTAAATAATTAGTGTCAATGTAAAATTAACTGTTTAATATGTTAGAAGATTAATGGCTTATGAAAAATTAATTGAAATAGGTTACGATTATTTGTTATGTGATAAAGTATATGTTACTTTACTGTTGATTAATAGTGTAGGAAACTTTGTTATTTAGTTTAAACAGTTTTATTAATGTCGATAAGCGTGCTTAAAGTTTTAGTACGTTGATACATTATTATTTTTATATATCATATTTAAGTAATGCTATTGTTAGCTTCTTTTATAATGTGAAAACTCATTTAGTTATTATTAGTTATAAGGTCAATATATTCGCTGTTAGTTAGTTATATAATAAGAAATAACTCATATTTTTTATGTTCATATGTTTATCCGAAATGATACTCAGAAATGCATATATGTAATTCAGATAGTTAAGTTAATGTAATAGTGTACCCACTCAATTGATTAATGTTGAGGTAGATAGTCTGAAAAAAGTCCTATAGTGTAATATGAGTTGACGTTTTCCTATCGCACTGTCGTACTATACGTATATATATAAGGTAACTTTAGTAGTTTATTTTAAGTATGAAACTTTGTTAATGTTAGTAGTAGTTATATTTTCTGAGGGCATATACGTAAACCTTAATAGGAAAAACAATTATGTACATTTAATAATATTCTTAGTTCTGGTAATGTCATGTTAACTGTAATTTAAAATTAGTGAAAATAAATGTTAATAAATAACATATTCACTTGAGTTAGTATATAAATAAACTTATATTTTTGTACTTATGTTTAGCCGAATAATGGTACTCCTTAATATGTTGACTAGAATCATTAGAATCGATAGATCAATAATAGTTCGAACTATATTGGTACGGTAATTTATAGATAGTCTAGGGAAGATTGGCCTGACGGTAGGTTCGTGTGGAGTTTTATTAGTTTACAATATTACTGCGTTTAATTTCCTGAGGTAATACTATTCTACTTTACTATGATATTTTTATATCAAAGAAACTTTAATTTTATATGTTTAATGTTTGGATAAAACTTAGTGTTATTATTATTATGTCAATGTTTAGATAATAATAATTATGTTGCATATTATTATTGTTTGTAAATATTTATTGAATATTTATTTATGTACGTTTATGATTAATTTTGTTTAATATATATTATATATAATTAACTATGATAATGTAAAAAAAAATTTTCTTTGTTAAGAATGTAATTTATTCCTTGGTCTGTATGATAATCGGAAATAGTATTATGATACATTGATGCCCCTCTTCACTAGTTCACAAATATGTAAGTAATTATAAACGTTTATAAATAGTTAGTAATGAGAATTGAAGTATTATGCTTGAAATAAAATGATGATATATTGCAAAGGTATAATCTCAGAATTTAGAAAAAAGCTAATTAGATGGTAGCTTAATTTACTGGTATAGTTTTAATTTTTGCAGAGACTACTTGTCGTTATCGAGTAGTTCACACAATTTTGTGCTACATAATCATAGTCATAAGTTGTTCGAGTAATAGTGCTCTCTAATATTGCAGAGCGGATTATGTGTTCTTAGTTTTCAGTGTTTACGCTTGTTAGTTTCTTGAATAGCATAGAGTGTGGAATAATTATATTGACAGTGTAGTGTAATAATTTTACGTTTAGTAATTATAAGTCAGATAATTGAAGATACTTTGAACTTCAAAATGATGTATCGTAGTAGATAGTTGTAAACTTGTTTTGGGTAGTGTAGAGGAATAGACCATTACCATGCCTTATCATAAGATAAATTTGACTATATGTGTCAATATAAAATGATTTATGTAAATAATAGTACTTTTGGATATCTCATATTAAGTTAATTAGAGTGATATATCTAGAATTTCAGATAAACTGTGTAATACCTATCTCTGATGTCTCATATCTAATTGAGGCAAGTGTAATTAGTTACTTATATGTGGTGCGTAACTTTCGTTAATAAACCTTTCACAGAATTAATGTACTTACTACGACTGTTATAGGTGTGTCAGTTTGTTCGTTGTGCATTATTATTCATGTAGTCAGATGATGCTAAGTAAGCTTTGATTACGTGTAGAAAACTTATGTTTACGTTAGGGGTAAATTACTATATCATATGCGCAGCTTAAAGATATTTGTTTTTATGTTTAATGTTTAATCTCATAAAAATGATAACTCGAAATTGATGACTTGAATCATAATAGTAATAAGATCATAATAGATGAGAGGAGGTGTAGGTAGTGTAGGTATGACTGGTGATACTTGATTTTACATAGAATTTTATAGAGGGTCATGTGATAAACATGTAATTTATTAGTAATAATTGACTATGACTAATAGGATCAATTAGATCAATATGATACAATATATACTTCTAATAGATCACGGCTATAATGGACAGGGTAAAGGTGGTTAGGATGGTTTGATTTACTGATTTAGGGTATGTAATAACGTAAATTTTTAATAAAATATATAACTACTGAATAAAATAGTAATTAAAAATAATTCACATTAGATTCAACGGTAATGGACAGAAGGTGGTTGGTATGTGATTATTGATTTACTGATTTACTGTTAGTATATATGGAGTATGTAAATACAATGATAATTTATTAGTAAATAAATATGACCTAAATAATACAGAAGAGTGCAATCAACAGATCAACTCAAGACTACACTACGCATATCAGGTGAGATGAAGGGTAGAAGTGTAGGGCCAGCAGTGTTAGTCTTTAGAATATTTAAGATTATAATGCTTTAGGAGTATCTAAAAAACAGATTAATTGTCAGAGTTGATATACTAAAACATTTAAAAGAAATAAGATTTGAATAAATTATAATTTATTATCATTATTAATTTTATTTATTTTATTATATTATTTTCTATTTTACTTCTTAGATTCTGTCTTGATATAACACCTTTTATATTTTGAAATCGTACAGACGTACGCATAACAGCATTACCACAGATAATTCACTCGATAATTGTCTCGTTACTCACGCATGTTTGTTACACTCACGGCACCGCACGAAAGCCAGCACCGTGCAGCTGCAAACCACCGCTATCCATACATTGATCAAAACAGAACACATTCATCACTCATACTCTATATTACATATATCCTATTCATTCCTTCTCCTTCCTCCTTCGATTCTGTTTTCCCACGGTCAATTAAAAAATTCCCACAGCTATTCAAGGCTCGATGCGTGGCAGTTCCTTGCCGTTGAAAAGGCACTTTGACTACTATTACCCTGCATAATATATAACTATGTTATTATTAATAAGTATAATTAAAAAATATAAATAATATATAAAGTATATAATAAATAAAATAAAAATAAATAATATATATAAATAATAATATAATTAATAATATATATATAGTACCTATATTTATATAATTATAAAATTGTATATAATATAGTTTATAGTATATAAAAATTGTAAATATAGAATAATATTAAATATTTAACAGTTGGTATTATTATTTTTAAAGAGATATTTGTTAGCAATTAAAACGACAACAATCTATTTGTAAGTATATTTTCAAATAGCATTTCATGGGGATCCCATTACCGCTTGAGATGGTACATCCAGAATGTACCTCGAGACCACGATTGAGACAAATACGGGAAACCCTCATTTTACCTCTGAAAGCTTAGCCTCCCAAGAGGAGCGAAGGCGTGCCTTGGACACCTAACCTCCAACGGTCCCTCGCCAACACTGGGTCAGGTGGCACCACTGGGATAATTTTTAAGCCGGAACAGGTGAATTAAGTGGTGACCAAATGTTGAATACTTCATTGTATTTAGAAAAGTAGCTTCACAAAAACGCAAACAGAAATTATATTTGCTATATATGTGAGTAACATGTAAGAACTCAAGGATTTAGGTGTTAGTACCGATTAGCTCCCTTTGAGATGTACTCAGAGTGTTTTAGCGTCTCATGCGGACCAGATTGGTAAAGGAAACCACTCATTATTACCCGTGCTGGAGAAGCTTAGCTTCCACGAAGAACGAGCGAAGGGAGACGTTCGGGTTTGCACACCCTCTCACTCTCTCTCGACTCCGGGCTCTCGTCCGCTCTCCGAAAAATCCTCTGCAATATCAAATTTTAATAGTGACCGGTTATATTTTAAACACAGTGTTGGCCCACCTGAACACGAGAAAAGTAGTTGGAGCGGATAGAGGCCCGTCAACGTTGTCTGGCAAGTTAGGATGTCCCAAGACCAATCGTCCATATATTTTCTCATAGGCGCCTCCTTCTTGGGACACGGACTAAAGTTTCATGAGGTACTAATATTCGTCTCGCGGGTGTAGCTCCCTAGACGCAGAATTTCGAGGCTTTCAGATCGTTCTCGTATCAAGTCAATTCGAGCCTGCACTTTTTACTAATATAATATTAATATGGAGTTAATTATAAATATTAGAAATAATTATTTTTTTTTTTGGTAACACTCTGTGTGAATCTTGCAGTCAATCTCAAGCGATAAAGGGTATTCAAAACGCCAGTAAAACTGTGTCTCATGCGGACCATTGAAACTGATTAATAATATACAAAAATGATTATATTTGTTAGCATGTTTACTTGGATCGAGTATTATCTTATTTATTAATAGCTTAATACTAAGTGTACCCTCGCGCTTTAGAAACTATTTTCCGAGGTTTGCTGACCGAGTGTTGAGCTGTGGCCAGAGGCCCGTATCTCATGGTAATGAGTTATAGGTTAGTTTTCTCAAGAACACCCTCATCGAGTACTCCTATCTTGGTGAAGCTAGCTTTTAGAGGTATAATGATGGGTATTGTCTATTTAGCCTCATAATTAGTTAAGTCTCTTAATATATGATATATAGGTATAATACACTTTAGGTATGTACCTATATATATAAGTACCATCTAAGGGTAAGGGATCAAACCCACTTATAAAAACTGAGATATGTTAAATAATTATACTGAATTCATTCTTGCATTTACTAAACCTCTTTCTAAAACTCCTGTAATAACTCGGCTTAATAATCTACCAATTCCTTTCTCATTGCTGATAGTCTTGAAGACAAATCTTCTTCTGTTAATCTCCTTGGATGCTGTCTTCTTTGCTCATCGAATGGTTTTTCGTCAAAGAATTGAAGGGTTACGTTGAAATCAGGATCTTCAAAGAAGGATTTGGAAAGAGAGGGATTTAAAGGACTCGGCGGAGGTTATTTATTATTCTCAAATGTATATGGTGTGGGCCTATCCCAAAAGATAAACCCTACATTGACAAGATACCACAGTGAGAGTCCGTCGCGGTTTTGTGAAGCCCTAGGGTGTATTTTTTTCCCCTTCGATTTACGTCATGCTGTTCTACTAATGTTTCCTGTTTCCGTGAATGATAATCACCCTACCCTACATCTGTATGAGTTGTCTTGTAATAAAACAACAGCTGCTTCCTATCTTTCAAATTCCTCTCCTAAAGTGCACAGTTGGTCAGCTAATGATCCATACAGATCTGCAATGTTTTTTAATTCACTATAATTATACGAGAAACCTCTATGCTGTTAGGCTAATATCATTTCAAAAGTTAAACATAAAAACGAATTCCAGCTCTTGCATCCGATTTGCAATATTACTTGCTGCTCTTCTAGTGTCTCCTTTTTATGCTAACGCTACTAAAATTTTAAGGAAAAATTTCAAAATTGCTGATGTTGTAATATATGCCTCCCGTTATAAATTTCCCTTTTATGGTTAAATCCCATTTAAAAAAAAAGGTGAATCCCTATTCAAACCAAGTTATAATTTAAAAAAAGCTAATAAATTCAAATTTTTTTGGTCCATTTTTCCTTTGATGCCCTAAGCACGTATTTATTTTGCTAAATGGTTAGTCCAGCCCTGTTTGCATTTCCAATAGTTTTCTTTTTCTCTTCAAAAAATTTATGACAATTTCAATTATTTAGTTGCACTATGTAACTTACCGCATATCTTCATTGTCACATTGTGCTATTGTGAATAGAGTCGAAGAAACAAAATGAAATTTTGTTGGATCTGGGTTTTGGGTGATGAGGAATGAGGAAGTGAAGTGGAGTATCACTGATGACTACTTTCCAATGTGATAGGGTTATTTCTAAGCTAAAAAAACATTCTGGTTAATCTGAAAGATGACAAATGTATATGAACAGACTTTGAAATGTATATACTAGTATTTTTCATTATCATCACTGTAATGACAGGTTTACAGATTTAATGACAGGTAAACAAAATAAAACTACACAATATTTTGTGGAGAACATTTCGCTAATATATTACAACCGAAGAAAAAATGTGAGGAAAGGTGATGGAGAAACAGAATTTTAAAGTAAAATAGTTTTAATTACAAGGCATTATCGATTTAAAAAAAATACAACAATAATGAAAAATCAAATTGCACTTCCTTTTAAATTCGTATATTTTAATTGCAATAAATTTTCTGAAATTCAATATTAAAAACAAAAAGAAAATTTGACAATCATTCAAATAACAGATATAAAAATTATACAAAATAAAAATTACATTTCGAAATTTATTACTCTTCTTCTTTTTTTCTTCATCTTCCTTCTTCCCAAGACTGGGGTAAGGTGCGTGACATGCATCGGAAAAAGCAGTAGAAGAATATGACAAAGTCGAAAGGACCCAGCCTTACCCCACCTCTGTACCATTAGTCAGTAAGAACTCGTCGCAGTCAGAAGAAATCCACCCTAGGGGTTCAGGACGACGGACCCTCTCTATGGTAAATCATCAGTGTGAGGGTTCATCCCTTGGGTGGGCTACAACCATACCCTTTTACAACACCCCGCCATTCTATCACATACCTTTCTTCTCGCCTCTTAAAAACTCACATTTCCTCCAGAGATTTCTTTACTGACTCAATCCACTTTTTTTTTCGGTCTCCAGCCAGATGGGGTTTCTTACTACCTTCATACATCCATAACCGGCAAACTATCATTCCATTCTTTCCCACATGACCAAAC
>JABUQX010076748.1:27500-35013 GCA_015478945.1 Trachelipus rathkii | reverse complement strand
AAAAGTACGATTACTCATAAATTTCAACATTTGTAAATTAATTTTTGGTAAATCTTTAAAATTTATATGAGAGTTTATATAACACAGGTATATTAATCCAGGGATTAGTATAGGAAATGTGAACTTCAGGCATAGTATTATCATATAAAATTCTGAAAAGTGTAATTAATTAATTAGTTATTTATAAGTCTTAATGGCACGTTTTTTAAATTAGAATATAATTTTCAATATTATTATTGATTTAATATATATACTATAATATATATAATTTATTTATTTTTAGAGAAAATCCTGTTTCCATAAAAAAATTTAACTATCTAAAAATTATTACGCACTTTTTTCTTAATATATATCACATATATACATAAGAATTTAAGGAATTCTAACACTTATAGATATATATATTAATTATTTGTGTATATTTATATCTTTATATTCATCTCTGAGACAATTTTGGGGGGTTAAGGTCTAAAATATTTCAGTCTGTTAGTTTTTAACGGTATTTTTAATGCTATTTTTTGTAAATATATCATTTTAAAATTTTATAGTAAAGTTGTGTATCATATTGTTAAAACTTGTAATTTTTGTCTTCTTTATTCCTAATTAATGGATATTAAGCAGAAAGAGAATGAGGTTTAGTTTTTATTATTTCTTAAAGTGACTTTATAAATTTGACGGTTTTGTGAGAGAGAAACTATTTTACAGAGTTACTTTTTGTTGTGTGGTATTTAGTATACTTTTGAGTTTGAAACAACTAAGCTATTAGTTGTTGAATATAAAACACTAGTTTAAATAAAAAATTTATTAATATATTCTAAATTAACGTACTTTTCTTTAAATTTTCACATACAAGAAATTATTAGTAAAACTCTTAAAAGTACGATTTTATTTTCCTATTTTTATCACATTTTGATAATAAACAAATTTGGAGTATATAATCTTTAAAATTGAGAATAATTTTTTAATACGGGGTATTATATGGTCAGCATTTGAATAAATAATAAATGTGTTTCATTTGAAATAGAATTTCAATATAAAGCTGAAAAGTTGAATTTAATTATAATAGTTTAGATAGTCTTTAAATTGTAGACGTTATTTTAAGATTGAATGATTGGGAAGGTCCTAGATAGTGTTGCTTTGCGAAATAAGAGTATGGAAAAAACTAGATTGATTAGTGTGTATACACTTATATTACTATACCAAAGTGTAAAGGTGATTCAGTCAGGTGAAGATTTAATTGTAAATCTCACTGTTGATCCAGTAGATGTGTATAATAAAAAAATTTATAACTTAGATAAATATATAATGCTCTTGTTGCTTATAATTTTTCAACATTACTATGAATGATTTTAAGATACTCCGTCTGTTCACATATCACTGAGACCAGATTTCGATTGCACACTAAATTTCAAACAATTATCTAAGAAGGTAGCTATTGATTTCTGGAGGGAAGAGGCTGTGTAGATCAAATATTCACAATAATATAAATAGTGACCAAAAATGAGGAGAAAAAGAAGAATTTATATTTGGGTTTTATGGATTTGCAACAGGCATATAACAAGAATTAATAGGGATGCTCTTTATCATGTGTAATGATGTATGGTGTTGGTGGTAGTGCTTTTGAACGGTATTAAAAGTATGTACGTTAACAGTGAAGTGTTGTAAGAATAAATGATGTGGAGAGTGAATGGTTCAAGCATTAAAAGCGGAGTGAAACAGGGGTATGTCATGTTGCCTTATCATTTATATATATTAATATTATATCTTATATATGTATATATATAATATAATATATATATAATATATATATATATATATATATATATAATATATATATATATATATATATATATTATATATATATATTATATTATATATATTATATATATATATATATATATAGTATATATTTATATAATAGTATATATATATATATATATATATTATATATATATATATATATATATAAAATAATGTGTGTGTGTGTGTGTGTGGATGGGGTGATGAAAGAATTTTAAAGATGGCTGATGGGGAGGGTCTCCAGAATGATTCATTGAAGAAAATTCGAAGGAGTACTCTTTTTTTATCAGGTATATTTGTATATCGAGGCACGGTATGATGGTTGGAGTTTTTGAGTAACATAAGATTTTGGGCTCTGTGTTGCATGCATGGGTAAAATAGGCAATTTAGTAAAAGAGGAGATGACACAGAGAGAAATATTAGAGAAATAAAAATAAGGTGATAGTTTGTAGGGAATAAATAAACCTATATTGAGGAGAGATATGAGTGTCTAATATATGGATTATGGATAGCAGGGCATATTTTGAGAGAGAGATAAGCAGGAAATTGTTCTTGAGTTCTCAATATTTTAATATGAGTATATATGTTGACCAATATAAAATTAATAGTGAGTAGTGAGTGGTTCAGGATTAGTGTTAATAGGCTTCTGGTCGAAAACCTTGGTTAGTATTAATGTGTGAAGTATTGTTTGAGAGTGCTAGGTCATACACAATGAATGATATAATGACGGTATCCTCAAAAAATTACGGGCTTATGGCTTCTTCTACATAATTGTTGCACGATGTATAACGATTTACAGTTGAGGGAGACACTTTAGACGTTGATTAGAGGTGTTTTTAAGCGGAGAGACTTTTTTTCTCAGCATTAGAATTATTACAACTATTTAAGGAAGTGTATGTTGAGTTAGAGATGTTTTTGAAGACATCGAGTATGTCATTTAACTGGTAATGGATGTAAGCGATATTATTTTAGGGAGATATTTTGCGGAGAGTAACATAAAAATGGTATTGCGCTATGCTATAGGAGAAAATAAGGGTCAATTTGTATGTACGCAATAAGCAGAGATATGAGGAGGAATTTTGTATTAGAGATTGGTGTTGGTTTTGACATCGTTGGATATACGGTATAAGGATGTTGACGTTTTTTAATGGTAGAGGAACACGACCTGGTATCAATATCGGTTGATTATTTTATGTATATGTGATTATGTTACTTATGTTAGCTGTTACCTTTTAACGAGTAATCAAAGGAATTTGTGATTCTATCGCATTTATTCTTGCATAGAAACTGTTTAAAATATAAAAATAAAAGCTTTTACGTTCTGACTAGAGATATTATTATTTCGCGTATAAATGTGGAGTTTTGGTTGAGAGATGACAATTTAGAACTCCCTTAAAAGTACGATAGCAGTAACTGTAATGATATTTCACAATCGAATAGGTGGTAAAATCTTAAAGAGGGTTTCTTGTAACTCAGTGTGGATTGTGTAACATTGTTGGAAAAAGAGGGATGCGTGTTTGGTTTCATGTGAACGCAGAGTCTCAATAAGACACGCAAGGAGAGAAAAGAATTTAATTAATATAGATTATACTTACGGAGAGTGTTTTAACATTGAGGACGTTTATTTACACATGTAAATCTCTAACCTATTTGTTTTTATATAGTGGGTGATTGTCAGAGTTATGAACCTCTGGTGGATATCCTAGAATGCTCGTGTACACTAGTTAGTCTTTTCTCACAAATAACCTGTGGTATTTTAAATAAAAGAACCACCACTGTACAGAGGTAATAAAGAGTGGCTTTATTGGTGCTAAATTTCACATTAAAGAGTTTAGACATCTCTTACACACTTCCATTACTCTAGCTTCTAGATTTTTGTTCATGTTGCTTTAAGAGTAGTTTCAACATTTGTAGAAGTTTAATCTACCGGTAATATATCTCTCTTAAAATTGGAGTTTTTTAACGGTAATCTCCATTCAAGCCTTCTTGGGGCGAAAACAGAGGATAGAAAATATAGTGTTTTCACATTCAGATGCCTTTACAAAATGCTGAATGCAAAGTTATAAATTTAATATTAATAGTTTTTATGAAATGTCTTTAATATTGAGTAACGTATCTTTTTCAATTGAAATTATTATCAAATATTATTATGTTATTTTTATATCATACCCAATAATATTTTCATCTATTCACTTATGAAAACCTGTATATTTCAATATAGAGACATATAGTTTAATCATGTACTTAAAATGATTACTATTACATTTCCTAATATTTTCAACATTTAACGTGATTTAGAACTATTATAAAACTACGACAATAATAAACGTAATGGGTTTCATAATATTTGAAACTTACATTTAATGGATTTAATCTTAAAATAGAGTTTGCCTAGATCAAGTCGCTGCAACCATTTATAGAAAAAATAATTAGTTGCAAATAAAAATGATAATAATAATTTTTCGCTAAAAAAAAAAGAATTTTATTATAATTGTCGTGGTGGTTTGAGTAAATATATATCCACTTGAGTTAAGAGTTCAGATAGAGATTTCAATTATTATTTTAGATTTTATTATATGTATGATAATAAATTACATTAGTTGTTGAAAACCTGTTTTAATAATAAAAATTTTAAAGCTATTCTAAAATTTAACGTACTTTTCACTTATAAATTTTCTCAATACATTACATATAAATATTTAGAACTCTTAAAGTACGATTTATTCAAAATTTCAACATATATAAAATATTATTTGGTAAATCTTAAAATTGAGTTTTTATAAGTATTTTATAGACTTGGTTCTGAAAAACACAATGTGTTTTCTGAATCAATTAGAGAATTGTTGTTACACCAAAAGCTAAGTAATAAATAAGTTGAGTAAATTTATTAATAGTTTATAATGTCGTTATAAAATAATAGTTTTTTATATTATTAATTTATAGTTACAATATTTGTTTTATATATCCTATCTCGTCTATACACTCATTTTTCATTCACAGTCTGTCTATAACACACCTCATATGTTATAATACAATAAAAAATTTTAACTATCTAAACTGTGCAATCGTGTAATCGCGGTTGGTGCAATATTAGTTTTTGTACAATTCTATTCATATTTTCTAATATTTATAAGAACTCTTTAAAAAGTATCATAGATGTATAATTGTACCTCTAATTCATTAAACACACAACTTATGAATTATATTATGGTTATAAACTTCTTATATATATTTGTTATATATTATCTTCTTACGAGCGATATGCAGCCACTATCTTTTTAGGTTTTATCTATTATTATATTAACAATATTTTTCCTTTACTTAATTTCAATTTATTTGTAAAATTATGCATTATTATTATTATTATGAAACAGCGGGTGGAGGAGCTAGCTATGTAATATTTTTAATGTTTATATTATTAAGGTGTCCTCCAATGTACTGTTTTTTAATGTAATAAATTTTCACAATATATTTTTAAGTTTTTTATAATACCAATATTCATTAGTTATGTGAGTAAAATACTCATTTTATAATAATATAAATTATATAAACTTCTTAAAAATTTAACGTATGAGAATTTTTATAGCATAAAATTATTTACACCATATTATACAAATTTAGTCCTCTAAATGCAATGAAAATGGTTTTAAAACATAGTTTTCAAACCTTCTGGAATATGTTTTATATCATTTAAATATTGAGTTGAAGGAATATTGATAAATATATTTACCATGAGCATTTGAATAAAAATAAAATGTGTTTCATTAGATAATAATTAGCAATTTCAAAAAGCTGAAAGTGAATTTAATATTAATAAGTTAATTACTAATTTATTAAATTAACGTTTTTTTTAATGAAATTTCAAATATTGTTTTTATATATCACAATATATTCATTAGTTTTGAAACCTGTTTCTAATAGAACGGAATTATAAAAGTTTAAACTGCGCTGAGAGAGAGATGATAACGTCCACTTAACAATCTATTACTTAAATTTTCGCTGGACGAATTACAGCCGGATTGAGTATCCGCAATTTAGGGAACACCTCGGTTAAAAAAAGCACCCGGGAAGCATTCGCTCAGTGTTTCGCCCGGAAATTCAGCTGAATTTTTCCGCTTCTTGGGCGCGGAATACGCGCGGATTTTTTATAAAATTTACTAGTTTATTATTTTTTATAAAATATTTCAACATTTTTGTAATTAATTTATGGTTAATCTTTAAAATTGAGTTTTATAAGGGGGTATTTTCAAGCATTTGAAAAAAATATAATGTGTTTCATATTTGAAATATGTAGCATAATAATTAAAAATTGGTAAATATTGAAACTTATTAAATTGTTTTATAGTGTTTGATTTAAATTAGACGTTTTTTTTATTAATGAAAATATATCAAATATTTGTTTTTAGTTATGTATGATAATATTAATGTTTATTAGTTATGTGAAACTATGTATTTGATTAAAAATATTTTAGTACATTTAACATTATAAAATTACGCTTTATTTCTTATCTTAAATATTATTATTACACATTACAAATTTAGAAAACTTATATACTATTATAAAAGTTAACGAAATTTAGAAAGAAAATAGTTACCACTCTGTTTAGCCATTTGTCTTCTAGTAGAATTTTAAAATTGAGTTATTTTATTATTGGTATATAAAATTTTTTATTTTCAGAGTCAATTTAGAAAAATAATTATATATAGTATTTCATAGTGAATAAATCTGTATTGGCTTCAAAAATAGCAGCGCGAATAAAAGATGAATTTTATAATTGTTTTTAAAACCACGTATATTACATTATTTTCAATGAATTTTAACTTTATTTATTTGCAATTTTATATAATTTTATTCATTATGGAACATGCTCGCATTCTGTACGCATTATTAATTGCTATCTTAAACTATAACTTGAATATGATCCGCATTTGAACTTTTAGAATGCGCATGAATAAAAATAATACAAATTACGCTATTAATATCTCTTCTACTGTGCGATTAATTTTTTGGATATTATGAATATGAAAATTGTTACTATAATTTTGTTAAGGTTCACCATGGTAGGGGAGAAAGTATAGGCGTTGGAGGTACTTTCCATTGTATGTACCAAGTGTAGTGTTAGGTTGAGCTTGAACATTTCTCTGCACTACGTTTAATTTCTTTTCATCCTCCGAACACTTTCATATTTTGTATCCAGTTTTATTTCTTTAAGCCTTTGGCATTTCAGTGCCACAAACTGGTTGGGCTTGCTGAAGCAAAGCAGTACGTTTGATTGAAACCACCTCAGGCGTGAGAACCAAGATTACCGGGGTGTGGAGTTACTTTGATTTCCTTTGAAGCGTTTAATGCGTCTGTGGAAGAAGTTCCTCTGAAAGGGTAGAGTTTGTAAAGAAGGTGACTCTCTCTGGCATAGTGGTTTATATTTCTTATTCTTTCAATTCAACTAAATCTAACAAATATTGCTTAAACTCTTCTTGCTCTCGTGCTGTTCGCAGCAGAGACAATGTTTGAAAAATTCCCGTTGTCTGCAAACTCCAAACAATCGTGTAATTTTAATTCCTTCTCAAATTGTATAAAATCTATTTTCAGTAACATTAAAAATTTTCTCCATAAAAAATTCAATGATTTTTCTGATTCCTCTTTCTCACGCTCTTCCTGACATTTTGCAAAACAAATATTAACTTTAACTTTACTTTTTCCCTTTCCCTTCTC
>JABUQX010076748.1:15000-17500 GCA_015478945.1 Trachelipus rathkii | reverse complement strand
CCCTGGGGCTTCATAAAATTTCTCTCGGTAAAACACACTTGGCATTCTGAAGTGACAGTCGCACATATTCTACGAATATAGTTTGATAATTGTTTTACTTTCTTTGACTCTGAATACCGTCTTCACTTAATTTTATATATTTGTATCTCTTTTTCTAATTTTCTATATATTACCCTACTTTAAATATATTCTTCCATTGGCATAATATTATTACTACTATAATCGCTACAGAAGGACAACTCTACACTGGAGGGTTATCTCATTTAGTTCTTTCTTTTCTAGCTCTATAAGAACTAGGTCCTCTACCCAAATACTTATCCTCCTTTGTGTCAATAGTTCATCCTCCTGATAGTTTTGACTCCTTTGACTCTTTTGACTCCTCCTACCTCAAATTCAATGGACGAAATAAACAATTTTCGTTACAACTTGAACAATGAAGTAAATCCTCTCCTCTTACCAAATGAGCTTGATGATGTTTATAAAGGCCGTGAATGCCTGAAATTTATAAGTATCAACATAAGGAGCCTTCCAAAACACCATGATGACCTATCTGACCTACTTTCATCCCTTAGTGCTAAGTTTTCTTGCATTGTCCTCACAGAGACCTTTCTAAAAAACTATAACAAAGACCTGTATACCCTCTCAGGATATGATATGTTCAACGTTTGCCGTAAAGAAAGAAAAGGAGGAGGTGTCTCAGTACTTATTAAAAAGAGCTTTAAAGCAAAAGAAATTTTCTCAGTCATTAACTCTGACATCGAGGCTCTTGGCGTAGCATTTAAAGAAGGATCTAAAACAATAAACTTATTAGGAGTTTACAGACCACCACAAGGCAGTAGAGGGAATTTTACACAAAAGCTTGATGATTTATGCAGCTCTACACTGAAAAGTGGGATCACTGTAATAGCTGGTGACTTTAATATCGACGTGTCTAATAATAATACCAATTCCTGTGGAAAAAAGTTGCTAATTGACACAATGACGTCTAACGGTTACCTTAACTATATTACAGGAATTACACGGCCAAATGAACTCAATAACTCCACTATCATTGACCATATGTGGTCAAATAATCGTGGCTCAACAAAATCCTTTAGACTAAACACCGACCTCTCGGACCACTACCCCTGCATCCTTACATTTGAATCTTCGACTGTTCCCCTAGTGCAAAAGAAAGTAAAATATAGGCTAATATCAGAAGACCGTAAACAAACATTTCTACGCCAAATAAAAAATACAGACTTTTCCTTTGTCCATGACGATAATCTTTCATTAGATGAAAAATACAAAAAATTTAGCTCCATTCTATATGACACGTATGATAAAAACTTCCCCATAAAACACAAAACAATCTCAGAAAAGAGAACAATGAATAAGTGGTTGACAAAAGCACTATTAACTTCAATTAAACAAAAACACACTCTACATAAAAGTGCTAAAATGGGTACCATACCGATGCATGTATATGCTGCACTTTACGACCAAAACTTCAACTTTAAACGTCTCGTAGGAAATTAGCTGGACGTTTCTTTACGGATAAATTCAAATAGACTCAGTCAATCTACGAAATCATTCAGGGCATTATTAACGACATTTTAAACCTTTATACAAAATAAAAATTGAAGAATTAAAAATAGGTGATGAAATAGTTACAAATAAACAACGAATAATTAACTGAATTGAACTCTACTTTACTAAGTGAGAGCAAACCTTAATAGAAGTTCTGAAATAAGGAAAGTTTTGCTCTGAGCTATTTGGAATCACGAAGAAGCTGGGAACTTTCTTTTTGTTGAAAAAATAATCAGCATCAGGCCTTGAGTGTTACCAAATAGATAAGCAGATAAAAGCTCCCAGGCTTTCAGAGTGTCCCAGAACTGGTTAACCTGACACTGTAAAAGAATTTTCGCAATATTAGCCGCTCTTTATAACAGCTCAATTGAATTACATTACTATCCAACTGAATTAAAAATCGCAAAAGTTACTCCCTGTTCCCAAGAGCTCTGACACCTTCCTTCCGAAAAACTCTCGTCCGATTTCAATCCTACATACAACTGGTAAAATCTTTGAAAAATTAGTTCATGGACAACTTACTAATTATTTGCATGAAAATGGGCTTTTATCACAAAATCAGTTTGGTTTCACCAAAAACCGCAACACAGAGGATGCTCTGATATTCCTTACTGAAAAACTATACAAAGCACTAAATGAAAAACAAACATGTGTACTTTTACTATTAGATTTCTCGAAAGCATTCGATGTAGTTCCACACAACCTACTCTTAAGCAAATTAGAGAGACTTGGTATCACTAATGGTCCACTACAATGGTTTCAGTCTTACTTATCTGACCGAACACAATACGTTCATTTAGGAGACACATCATCCTCACTTGCCTCAATTTCCCACGGTGTCCCTCAGGGCTCTATACTGGGGCCGCTATTCTTTAATATATATACTAATGACTTTCAAAAATGTCACAGTTCAATACACTCTCAATATGCT
>JABUQX010076748.1:0-5000 GCA_015478945.1 Trachelipus rathkii | reverse complement strand
ATATACCCAACGTAGCCACACCTTACACCTACACACACACACATATATATATTATATATATATATTATATACACCTTTATACTTTTAAAATAAAAATGAGTTCATGTATCAGGGAAACGGTATCCAGAGGAGCGTTTGGGGGTAAAGCCCCATCAGCGACTAATTCACAATTGATGAGTCGAGTACTGAGGCCATGTAGTTACACTCTAAAACCAGGAAAAGCTGACCAATAACATTAAAAATTAGAAATCTATTTAAGAAGTTATGCCAATATAAATAATGAAAAGAATGAGGAATGAGAAAGGAAGAAAAAAAAAAATCCAGAGTGTCTTGATATATATTCATTTTATTTTACTACAATATTGTACGAAATTTTTATTAAAAAACATTACAGTTACATACCTTAAAGCCAGTAAATCAGTAAATTCAATAGAGGTTACCTAATACACCGAGAGGGATTAGTATGCTTGTTTTACTGCTTACTGCTTTAACTAACATGTTTTACTGCTTTAACCTCATGTTTTACTGTTTTAACTTATATGTTTTACTGTTTTAACTCACATATTTATTAACATTAGATACCTTAAAGCAGTAAATCAGTAAATCAATAGAGTGCTACCTAACACCTAGGCGGGATTAGTATGCTTTTGTTTTACTGCTTACTGCTTTAACTCATGTTTTAGCTGCTTTAACTCATATGTTTTACTGTTTTAACTCACATAGTTCATAACATTACCATGACCTCTAAAGCCAGTAAATCAGTAAATTCAATAGAGTGTTACCTAACACCCAAGGGGGATTAGGATGCTTTTGTTTTACTGCTTACTGCTTTAACTCATGTTTTACTGCTTAACTCATGTTTTACTGCTTTAACTTTCTCCTTTACTGCTTTAACTTTCATGCTTTACTGTTTTAACTTTCTGTTTTACTGCTTTAACTCATGTTTTTACTGCTTGTAACTCATCATGTTTTACTGCTTTAACTCACATATTCATTAGCATTACATACCTTAAAGCAGTAAATCAGTTAAATCAATAGGAGGTGTGAACTAACACCAAGGGGGGATTAGTATGCTTTTGTTTTACTCTTACTGCTTAACTCTATGTTACTTGCTTTAACTCATGTTTCACCTGCTTTTAACTTTTCTGCTTTACTGCTTGTAACTTTCTGCTTTACTGTTTTTAACTTTCGCTTTACTGCTTTAATTCATATATTTATTAACATTATGTTTTTTACTTTTTTTAATACTTTTTATTATTTTTATTATTATTTTTATTTATTTATTATATTTTTATTATTTTTATTATTTATTTTTATTATTTTTTATTAACTTAGTGTTATTTACTTCATGCCTTTTTGGTATTATTATTTAGAACACACCTACACACGTGAGCGTGCGCGCCAACACACACACACACACACACCACCCACACACACCACAGACCACAACACACGCACTTACACTTTACAACACATTCACTATGACCACTTATACACATCATTCACTTATGACACTTTACATTTACCCATAGACACTTACATTTACACTTATACACATTCGGTTACACACCACACTTACACGTTATACACGACAGTGTCAAACTATGATACTTGACTACACCACAATTCCACTATTGAGACCAGCTGTACTATTTATCCATAGGTATCACTTTACATTACACTTACACTTGCACACACGATTTACTTACACTCACACAGATTTACTTACGCACACACACAGATTTACTTCCACTCACACACAGATTTACTTACCACTCATACACAAGATTTACCTTTATACTTTATTATTTTACCCCCCCAAAAAAAAAAAAAACCCCCTTTTTTTTTTTTTTTCCCCCAAACACCAGGAAAATTTTTACACACACACACACACATACACACACCGGCGCACACTCACTTACACATATAACGTATGATTTATTAACATTTTATGTTTTTAATTAAACACGTACATTTTATATTACTCATTCAAATATAACTAAAATTATGTTCAAAGTTTCTTAAAACTTCTTATAATAAATCAATCATTATCTTGAACAAAGAAAGAATTTATTAACTGTTAATACTTTTTTGTTTATAAATTTTATAACTTATCAAAGTTTTAAAATAACTTTGTTACTATAAATTTATGAAATTTATTAAAAAAACATATGATTTTACGTACCTAAAGGCCAATAATCCAGTAAGGCCAGCGCCCTAGCACCCCTCTACATCAAGCTATGCCACGTTTATTTCTATTGACTACTGCTTACATCATCTTATAGCCATTGTAATAAGTATAAAATAACAAAAATAAGTTCTTCTCTGCTCTAACATAACATGTATTTTTATTAAAATCATCTAGGTTTTTATTAAAAATAACAATTATTCACTTACATATATATCATTCAATGTTAATTAAAAATATTTCAAAGTTTTTTAAATAATTCGGCTTTTTATTTATTTATTGATTATTATTAATATTAATACTTTGACAATCCATCACGAGAAACACAAAACTACCCTCACTCCTTACAGATACGAACTGACCTCTCTCTTGTAAAATGTGTCTGAAATCAACTACTTTAGGTCTTAAATTTAGGATCAATCCTTTTTTAACCCGGAGCGAATTCAACCCTAATTCCAGGTCCAAAAAATTATATCAAACTGACCTTTCTCAATGTAAAAATGTGGGTGCAAATAACTACGTTTAGGCCTAAATTTAGAGCCTAAATTTAGGATAAGCCTTTCTGTAGACGGGCTAATTAATCCTAATACCAGGTCAAAGGTAATATTCCCGTATAGACAAGAATCATTGTTATTATTATTTTTTATAAATATAATTTCCAACTGAAACATGCTGGATCGGGCTAAGATCCTTTAAGCAGGTAAAAAGGAAATGTTGTTCCTTACTTGTGATTGTCGGGGTAATGCCTTATCTCTATATGACTCGTATTGTGATTGGTCGAGAATTTGATTAATGTCGTCTTTTGAAAATTAACTTTGTTCTTTCAAACTTGTATTTGAGCAGGTGGGTGTTTTATTCTTTTAGATACACACGCATTTTAAATCATAGTCGTTTTGGCGCTGTTAAACGGTGCACAAGTTATCTGATTTGTATTAAAAGTGTTTTTTTTACTAAGTCGTATATCATATTTAAATAAATACTTACATTGAGGAATATTTATTAATTTCACTAGAATAGATAATAATTAATCCACTAGTTCATAAGCTAACCACCAGGGCTCAGCATGAGCCCCACCCGCAAAGGCAGCCAACCCCGCACCCACTGGTGCGTCCCGCCGCGTCCCCGCCCGCCGCGTGCGCCCGCCCGCCGCGTGCGCCCGCAGGCGCAATATTCCTGCGTTCCCGCCCGCCGCGTGCGCCCGCAGGCGCAATATTCCGCGCGATTGATATTTTTGAATATATATTTTTGAATAATATATATATATACATCTACATATATATATATATATATAGTATATATATATATATACATATATATATATATATATATATATATATTGGTGTGCGGTGTGAGTGTAAGTGTCTAGGGTGAAACGTAAGTGTCTAGTGTAGTGCGTATGTGTGAAATAAGAGATATAGCTGTATGTGTGTATAAGTGTAAGTGTAAGTGTCTATGGTAAGTGTAACTGCTTATAAGCTGAATCATCAATATAGGTGGTATCAAAGATGACGCCATCAAAGATGAGTCATCAAAGATGAACCACTAAAGCTGAGGTACCAAAGCTAAGTTATTAAAGTTGAGGCATCAAAGCGGGGGCAAAAGCTGAGGCATCAAAGTTGAGGCATCAAAACTGAGACATCAAAGTTGGGGCATCAAAAGCTGAGGCATCAAAGTTGAGGGATCAAAATATCGAGTGGGTGGGTGCGTATGTGTAAGTGTGTATGTGCGTGTGTGTGTGTGTGTGTGTGTGTGTGTGTGTGTGTGTGTGTGTGTGTGTGTGTGTGTGTGTGTGTGTGTTGTGTGTGTTTGCATGTGAGTTCTAAATAAATAATAACAATAGGCCATGAAGTAAATAACACTAAGTATAATAATAAAATAAAATGTTTTAATAAATTATACGCTATATGTGTAAGTGAGTGTGCGTGTGAGTGGGTGTGTGTGTGTGTGTGTGTGTATTTGTGCGTGTGTGTTTGTGTATGTGTGTTCTAAATAATAATAACAATAGGCATGAAGTAAATAACACTAAGTATAATAATAAAATAAAAATAAAATGTTTTAATAAATTATACGTTATATGTGTAAGTGTGTGTGTGTGTGTGTGTGTGTGTGTGTGTGTGTGTGTGTGTGTGTGTGTGTGTGTGTGTGTGTGTGTGTGTGTGTGTGTGTGTGCGTGTGTGTGTATGTGTGTTCTAAATAATAATTCGCGCGCGCGGAAATCCACTTTGCGCCCTGCTTCTGGCGCACGCGGCGGGCGTGTGAACGCGGAAATATTGCGCCTGCGGGCGCACGCGGCGGGCGGGGACGCGGCGGGCGGGGACGCGGCGGGACGCACCAGCGGGTGCGGGGTTGGCTGCCTTTGCGGGTGGGGCTCATGCTGAGCCCTGGTGGTTAGCTTATGAACTAGTGAATTAATTATTATCTATTCTAGTGAAATTAATAATTATTCCTCAATGTAAGTATTTATTATAAATATGATATACACTTAGTAAAAATAAAACACTTTTAATTATTTTTACAAATCAGATAACTTGTCAACATTTTGTAACTGAATTGCAAACATATATATGATATGTTTTAGAGTTAGGGTCTAAAAGATAATAAAAAACACCTGCTCAAATACGGTTTAAAGAACAAAGTTAATTTCAAAAGACGATAAATAATTCTCGACCAATCACATACGAGGGTCATATAGAGATAAAGGAGTTTTACTCCGACCAATCACAAGTAAGAAAAACATTTCCTTCTTACGCTTAAAGGATCTTAACGATCCAGCATGTTTCAGTTTGAAATATATTTATAAATTAATAATAAT
>JABUQX010076747.1:0-11389 GCA_015478945.1 Trachelipus rathkii | reverse complement strand
GTCCCCCTTCGGCTCGAGCCCCCTAAATGGGGGAAATTGCGAGCTTGCGAGCTGAGCTAGTCAAATGAGTGTCTTACGTTGTTGTTTAATCACGGCACAAAAAATTCGAAAAATTCGCTTCTTAAATAATTAATATTAACATAATAGTATATAGATATAAATAATAATAATAGCTTAAATTTTTATAAAAATTGAATTTATAGTTGTGTAGCTCTAAATTAATTATAGTATATATTTTTTTCTCATTGGTGTTTACTTTTATTTTCATCACCGAACAAAAAAGTAGAGGAAAGCGGGACAAAAAATGGCAAGATTAATAACAAAAGAGTGAACTATATATATATAATTATAAGTGGTACTAGGGTTTTAAAGTGATATAGCAGTTTTTTATTGCGGAATTTAATTATTTATTTAGTTATTATTATTGAATAAAGAAAAATAAAGTATTAGGTAAAAGTACTCACCGAAATTTTATTCAAGAAATATATTAAGGATATCTTTCAGGCAGAATATATATTCAAGAAAATTTGGATATCTTTCTAGTGCAGAATATATCTCAAACGCAGAATACTGAACTTAATGTAAAAATTTAAAACATAAAAAAAAATAATTCTCCACCCAAAACGTATTTAGTAAACCGACCCCAAGAAACTCAAAAGGGCATATTCTTCCAAAAAAGGCCCCTCATCTGCCCCTCCCCTCCATTCTTATCCACTTGTGGTTAGATGAGTTGATCCTCTTGGCCTCTGGGGGTGTGGTTTGACGGTTGGTACTTAATTTTGCTTATATATATGCCTATTTTCTCAATGTTTATATTCGCGCCAATTACTGTGTCTGTCCGATTGCGAGCGTGGTCTGCTAGTTTCATATCATTAATTTCTTGCAACCTTCGCGATCTTAAATCAATTCCACTTGATTGAACATCACCTCTCTTCCTCAAAATCTCATCTCTTATTCTTACCGAACTTAGGTGTATTTTTGAGCGCTAGGTTGCCGTATTACTCTAAAACAGCGATTCCCCGATTTGAATGTTATTGAGATGACTTATAGAGTAATCTTCATTATATTTCTAGTTCAAACGGTTTATGTGATGATTGTAGTTGATAGTAAATAGCATCTGCGTTAAAAGTGGAATTTGTTGCCCAAAGTGATGAGTATTCCTTATTTCGATGGCCTCTCATTAAAACAACAAGTCTAGAGGACACTATCCAATAACTCTCGAGTCTTTTTTTAATCTGTTCTCCTATTTTCTCAGTAGGTGAGAAGATCGCCTTAAGAAGCAAGCAATCGATTAAAATAAAAATTATAAATATAGTATTAATACATTTGCTTGGCGGTTCTCGTAAGCCTGTCTTCTGAAAATCAATCATTTTCTATTGGTATGATTTCAACGTTCACCACCTTCAAAGGTTTTTTTCACTTACTTAACTGACTTAAAGATACAGCTGGTGAGCTTCGCCACTTACCACTTTTTCTGTTTAGAAATAACCAGGATATAAGCAGTTGGAATGCAAATATTATGATGAAGATGCAGCTACCCTACTCGTTATATCCCTGAACACATACTCCATACATCCTAGGCCTAATTTAAACAAATTACCAACCTCTAAATTCTAAATCCTTTCTTCTTATTTTCATTAAGCACTTGTTCCATCTCTGTAGGTATGCCCGCAAATGAGAAACCTCCTAATATAGAATATAGTGCTTTATACCTACTTCAATCTTATATACAAATATACACCTCAGGAGTAAAAAATAAATATGTAAATTAAAAAAGAAACTATATCAAATTGTCACTGGAGAGAGCACTATATCGTATGATGGATCTATACGATATGTTGGAATAATAAATAATTTTCCACATTGAGATAAAAAAATAAAATTGAACAACAAACTTGTTTTATAATAAATAAAGAGTGATATGGAAAATAATAAAATTAATAAATATACAATGATAATAATTGGTAATTAACTAATAATCGTAATAATAAAATAATAAGTGTTTAAGTAAGAAAAGAGATCGAACTAATATAACATAAAATTAATAATTAAGAATAAGAATAATAATAATAATAATTTGGAATACTTTCTCCAAGATTAATATTGGAAGAGAATGAAGAAGTTACATAATTCTATTAATTTCTTTCAACCTCACATTAAACACCTAACAAACCTTAGAGTTAGACTACCTAGTATTGTTCTCATGTTTATATTCGTTAACAGAGACGACTAGCTAACTACAAGAATATATAAATTAGTAAGTCAGTCTTCAAGACTCTCACGAGATAACTCACATTGCAGAAGCTCTAAAAACTTCCATCAGGTCTTGAAAACCTTCGTGATTGGCTAGACAAAGATAGCTGTGCAAAAATGATAAAACTTAACCCAGTCCGGACGGTTGGAGTAGGAGATAATTCCTTATAGAGCGTTAGAAATAAATACTCCACATTTTATATGCGCTTCTTATTCAATACAGGCACTCTTTCTGATATTTATTAGCAAATTGATGTCACCAACTTTGCTTCGTTCTCTCTATACCCTTCACTCTAAAGTTATTATTCCAACAATATAACTAAAAAAATCGGTTACAATTGTACTGTATATTATGACACTCATATACTCTCGCCATAGATCTGAGCTCAAAACCTGATTGCAGCCTCATTAATATTCACTTATGAACACTTGAAATTACACTACTCACGAATGACTATTTTTTATATACCTACTCACTCCATCCTTCCAACCTACTTCATAAAGTCAACCTCTCCACTACTTTCGTAATGTTGGAGAAACCTCTCCACTACTTTCGTAACCTCTCACTCCACCTATATCCCATCCACTCTTAAAAAATATAGTACAATTATTAAAGCTATGAACATTGATAATTTTCTTGCACATGACGTGGTGTTTATTTCTCCCTCTCTAGATGTAGAGTATATAACAACAACAGCCCAACAGACTATGGAGTTACTGATTACGAAAATGACAATTTCCTTCACTAGCATGGTTATATACTCAAATAAAACTATAAATGTAGAACAAAATTTTTTTAAACCATTTATTGAAATTAACATTACATATATGAGTCTGTCTTCCACATTTCGATCTTTCTCTTCTCTAGCTCACTCGTAAAAACTTGTTTTGCCTTCTTCAACCACTTGATCTCGAAGAGACAGGAAACGTGAAAACTTTCATACTCTCATCTACAACTATCGTCGATCTTTCGGATAACATTATAATCTCTAAAGATTTAATATATCCATTTTACAAAAGTGGAAGATTTTTTAAGAAAACGATATTTTATTAAATACATAATAATCATATCTTAGTCTTCTTCTGATGCAATAACGCTACTGGCTAGCATGGCTTCTCGATTTCAGAAACGACTAATCATAACGGGTCCAACACTTCTTTACAATCTTCTGATTTCAATGCTTTGTCGTCCAAACAATTTTAGAATGTGTATATTTCAGTGAGAATACTTATCGCTGTGGCTAGTTTGATTAGCCGTTCTAAGGATTAGAAGAAATCATGATAGAGTATCTGGCCTCTCAAATGCTAATTAAGTATTACCCTTGATTTCTAAACTCCATCCCTATTCCTGTATCTATCCCTTGTTCTCACTATGTGGGACTCTTGCTCCCGTCGTTGAGATCTCCTTTCCGCGTCGTCCTATTTATATGTCAATTTGTAATGTTTTAAGTACAAGCGCTCATCTTCGTACATCCAGATTTAAATCCATAAAAATAGGTGATGAGTATCTCTCAAAATAAATAATGATTCTTCACATTCTTACTCATTTCCTATTAATACACCCCCCTCTCCTATTGACTTTTATCTATCTATATATGTAATGATGTCGGTGTTGGTGATATTAAATTTCTTTGAACAATTTGAAAGTCAAAGAAAATCTTTTAACATTCAAGACATTTGGATAGTACGTTTATAATATTAAAACTTATAGTCTAGCCTGATGGACCAAACAACTCTCTGCTCTCCTTGTCTATCTTGATATTCAATAATGATGTTATGGCATTGAGAATCCGATCAGAGTTGTATTCTACACTTATAGCTCAAAAACTCAGTTTCTTTTTATTAATATTAATTTCAACGTAGACAAAATTCTTTCATTAATATCACTCTAAAACAACCTATCACTCAGTAGAAAAAAACCACACTCAAAACTTCTTTCGTCTAACTTAATAATATTCATTATCGGTGCGAGTTTACATATATTTTTTTTTTTTTTTTGTTAAAAAAATGTAATTAAGGTAATAGAACATTACTCCTCAAATTCTGAGCAATTATACTATCTAAGTTTGCTTGGCTACTTTAGTTTATGAGGTATCAATATACTGCCCTTGTAAATAATAGAATAAAGCCTATGTCCAAACACATCTGTCAGTCTTAATTCTTAAAAAAAAAGTTCAAAGTATAGAAATCTCTTTTGGGTTCTCCCGCGTTGCCTCGTATTTAAAACCCTTTTGGGGTATCATTTGGAACCCTTTAGAAGGGTTACAAAAAGAACCTTTGCAAAGGGATAGATAAATAAAACATTTTTTTTCTTTAATTAAATTACGAATGATGTTTTAAAAACCTTTATATTTCTGCTTTTAATATTCTTTAGTCCTATTACGGGATAAATTTTAAAGAGATATTGCTATATAAATAAAACAGATCACTTTATTCAAAGCTGCTAGAACCCTTTTTTACATAGGAAATCGTTTTTCAACGTGGAGAACCATAATAAAATGAGATAAACCCGTTTTCATCTTGAAGAACCAAATGGTTCTTCTTAGACCCACATTGGTTCTAAATTGAATTCTATTGAACCTTTTTATTCTAAGAGTGTAGGATGTTCCATTACGTAACTTTTCTTGAAAATAGTCCAGAGCTTTTACCCTTAAAACCTATATAAATTTAGCCTGCTCTCTCCTCTCTCTCTCTCTCTTCTCTCTCTCTCTCTCTCTCTTCTCTTCATCGGCATTAAGGATATAAATATATATACTATATATTATATAGATTATATATATATATTATATAATATATATATATATATATATATATGCGAATCGTCTTTATTATTATTTTTATTATATTTTACATATTGTCACATATTTATATCTTCGCCGACTATAATGTAGATAACTAAATAAGAAAAACGATACACAACAAAGAGACAAAAGAAACGACAATGAAGAGAATAAATAATGAAAAATTAAAAAAAAGTGACCAAATTAAACTTTAATATAGTTTTGATCTTCCACACCTCAATAAAAACCTCGGGTAGGGTAAATGAAACATTGTTTTTTCTAAAATATGTTAGGGTAAAATTGGGGATTTTGTGATTTAAGAATTTTAGTCTAATTCAATAGTTTAGCCTAGTATATATATATATATATATATATACTATATATATATATATATATATATTATATATATATATAATATTACTATTGATATATATATATTATATATATATATAGTAGGTCAGCATCCCGAAAAGGCCAGGCAAGTAATAACTAAAAACCTATAACAGGTACACGAAAATAAATATCATTTTATGTAAATATAACAATTCGTTTCCCAGGGAATATTAAAATAAATAAAAAAATAACGCTTTTTAAAAATTAAATTTGTTAAAAAAATTTGTTGAAAAATTTACAGTTTTTGATGAAAAATCGAACATGCTCGCTTACTCCGGCTGTGCAAAACAGTGCCAAGAGTTTGAAATTTTTTTTTTAAAACTATAACTTAAAATAAGGATAAAACAAGAAGATGGGATAGAGTCAGGGTTTCTCGGCCTACCGGGGACGACGGGGGCGGACTTCGTCCCCCCCTCTATTGGCCTCCCGTCGGCTCGAACCCCTTAAAAAGCGATATTTAAAAAGAAAAAAATAATATTTTCTCCTAAGCGTACAAAAAATGGTATTTTGGCACCTCGAGAACTCAAGAACTATGCAGCAGCGTTCAAGGTCAAATCGGTCAATCAAAACGTTTAATGCGAAGTGTAAGATTTTACTAATATTTTAAGATGTTATTAATAAATATTAGAATAAAATAATTTTTTTAAAGTTTCTTCGATGAATTAAATTACCTCCTGAAATCAAAAATGTTATTTATTCTCCTGTGCAGATGTTATAGTTTTCTAGTACATGCCTGGCCTCTTTCGGGATGCTGGCCATTATATATATTACTATACTATATATATATATAATATATATATATATATATATATATATATATATATATATAATATATATATATATATATATATACTATATATACTATATATATATATAGGTGGAAATTTAGGTTTAAAAACCACAGCTCGTATCTCAAAAACAACAATAGCTACAGGAAAAGAAAGAGACATTTTTGGAATCCTGGTAAAATTTTAGTTCGGAAAATGTAAAAAAAAATAGAAAAAAAGAAGAAAAAATTATTGTTATAATTATAGTAATATGAGGAGAAAGCCTCTTTAAGACCTTTTATACGTTACTCGTAAAAATAAATAGACTTTCTAGTATAGTTAAGTTTTTTTTTTTAACTAAAGAATACCCCAAGGGTATTACACCGCACGATGGCAGGAGTCGGGGTCTCTCGGCCTTCCGGGAACTACGGGGTAGGACTATTTTCCACTCTCCGGGGAGGGTCTCCGGAACCCCCCTCTTTGCCGTATTTGGGTACCTTTGTCGCGGGGGTTCTTCCGCCCCTCCCTACGGGGTATTGGAAAACTCCCCCCCTGTGTCCTGTCAAGCTCGAGCCCCCTACATTGCCGTGTAATACCTTTACAAAGCTGCTAAGTCAGCCATGGAGGACGTGCCTGCTGATATTCTGCTGCAGACCACATCAAAAAACAATAGCAGAAAATAAAAGAAATATTACAAATATTTTGAAGACCATAATTTTCTGCGGGACCCATGACTTAACTTTAAGAGGTAAAGGCCAGCATGATTAAATTTATGAAGACCTGATTAAATTGCTAATAAAAAGTGGTGATGCGGAATTGAAAGAACATATTCAACGACAGAAGAATGCCGTCTGGACGTCTCCGATGATTCAAAATGAACATTAATTTGTGTGGAATTATCATAAAAAACATGATTGTCACGGATGCAAAAAAAAATTTGGTGTCTACTGCACATTGGCCGATGAAACTGTGGAATTGTCAGGCAAAGAACAATTATCTATCGGATTAAGGTGTTTCGATCTTGGAAAAATGACAGTTCGAGAAGAATTTCTGGGGTTTGAAGTTCTTGAAGGGATGGATGGTAACACCATTGCAAAAACGATTGATTTCTTTTTAGAAAAGGAAGGTTTGGATCAGTCTATGCGTTGGTCAAGGGTACGACGGCTGCGCAGCATTGGCAAGTAAAGAACACAGGAGTTAAAAAGAAACTGCGGGGAAAATATAAAAAAAGGATTATATTTTCACTGTGCAAGCCATCGGCTTAAACATTACGGAAAATCGAAATACTATTTCCACAATAAAAGACAAACATTTTCAGACTCTACCCGCTAAAAGAAGAAAATACATTCCCAACGTGCCAAAACTTGTGAAACCCGTTGGACACAAAAAATATCATAGTATTGCTATTTTCCATACAAATATGATAAAAATCGTTGAAGATTATAAAAATTATCAAAGGAAGGCACCAATCAAACAAGAAAAACAGCTTTTCAATTATATTGTTCGGCAACAAAACCCTTTTATATTATTACCTCTTCCGTAATAGCCAAATATTTTGCTTTAGTTGAACTCTCGGCTAACATTCAAGCAAAAAATATTGACCTTGTGCAGTGCTCTGATCATGTCCAAAGAATTTAGAAAGTTGCCAAAGACCACCACAAACTGCTGATCTCAGCTCTTATCCGCCAATTCTTATTGCTGCTGAATTCTTTAGTAGAGCTTTGGCCCATCCATCACTTAGAAAGTACAATCCCATACAACATAAAGCAAATCATCCTGCTGAAACTTCAGCTGAATATTGGAAGCTTTCTGTACTTGTGCCTTATCTCGACTCACTTTCATCCTCTTTAGAGACTAGATTTTCAGAAAACAATGTGCCAGCATGTCATCTCTTTCATTTGCAATTCCATTTCTTATGTTAGGTTGCTCCGTAGTAGTTTTGCGTGAGAAAGAAAATGCTTTTTCAAAGAAGAGTAGATTTTGATATCATGAATACCGAAAATGACTTATGATATAACTTTTGGCTGGATAAAAAAATGGATAAACAAAAGTTGACTTGGGACTTACTGAAGTCATTAAAGAAGCCTATCTCTTTTGTCCTCATATCAAAACCCGCCTCGCCTATTAATTGCACTTGTGCTACCTTGTTCAGAACAAGTACATTGAAAGGTCTTTCAACACTTGCGAAAAGTAAAGAATTTGCTAGGAAACCACAGATGAACGAAGACAGCTTAAAATATACTATGTATGATGAGTATTCATAGAAAATTATTAAGTGAAAAAATGAACAAATGTAATTGAGAAATTCGCTGAAAATCCAAGTCGTCTAATGCTATTTTAGATTTAATAATTAAAGCATCAGTTCTCAAGCAAGTACTGCAAAAAAAAAAAAACATAAATATTCACTATTAAGATCGAGCATATGCCGTTTCTCTCTCTCCAGCATGGAGCCGTACATTACAAATTTTTTTAATTACAACTGTTGTTGACTTGTTATTTTATTCATAACCGAAATAACTTTTTACTCTATACTTTTTACTAGCCTTTGAAAAGGAAAAATCTGGAGTTTAACCAACCCACACCGTCTAGCGATCAGTATAAGCAAGGACATAAATCACTCAACCTTTGCCCCCCCCCCCCCAAATGAAAATCCTGCCTCAACCATGTATATATGCTAGCACTTAAAATAGAAAAATAAGCATCTTCAGATTCGTCCAATTAATTAACCTTTTTAAAATGTATAAAGAAATTTATAATTTGTTAGGTTAAAGAATAGATATTTTAAATATTTTTATAACTAAATATTTAAACCCATTTTTATATATTTAATATAAGGACCTTGTATGTTTTACGACTCCGTCAGTTTTGATATTTTTTTTGTTTTTTTTTAAATATATTTATAGTATATGATCCTAACAATCAATTTAAGTGGTGACGACCATTCAAAAATATATAGGACCTGTTACGTTTTACGACTCCGTCAGTTTAAAAAAAAAAAATTTTAATTAAAGGAACACCCAAGGGTAAACCGCAAAGATGGCAGGAGTCAGGGTCTCTCGGCCTTCCGGGGAACGACAGGGTAGGACTATTTCCCCCCCTCCGGGGGAGGGTCTTTCGGAACCCCCGCTCTTTGGTATTTGGGTGT
The DNA here is from genome assembly GCA_015478945.1 of Trachelipus rathkii. Lineage (NCBI taxonomy): Eukaryota > Metazoa > Arthropoda > Malacostraca > Isopoda > Trachelipodidae > Trachelipus > Trachelipus rathkii. The sequence continues at coordinate 2,051 of JABUQX010076747.1, read as the reverse complement.
CGCGGGGTTCCTCCGCCCTCCCCTACGGGGTATGGAAAACGTCCCCCCTCTGTCCCCCGTCGGCTCGATCCCCCTAATTTTTTTTACATTTTTGTAATAAACGTTATGCGCTGATTCCAAATATGTAATTGTTTTTTCTGTAAGTATCGTACTTTTCGAGATATTTCATTTTTGAATTTATTTTTTTATATAAATGTGATTTTTAAAAAATTATTTAAAATATTTCGAACTTTTGAATCATGTCCGTCACCACTTAAATTCATTGTTAGTATCATATACTAGCAATATGTTAAAAAAAAAAATCAAAACTGACGGAGTCGTAAAACATACAAGGGCCTAATATAAAAAACGAATAGGCCCAAATTGGGAGATTACTCAAAAAATTCCCTTTTGAAATTTTATTCATTATTTTGGAATAAATTTTAGTATATTGCCGGCCAGAACAAAAGCCTACGTATATTCTTAATATTACGCATTAGACCGTAAGGCCTTTTAAAAAGCCTATTTAAACTCCCATTATACGTACTATTAGACTAAAGTTCATTATTTTTTTATTTTCTATTTGGTAAATAACTTGTATTTGGAAGGCCTAAAAGCTTACATAGTACCAAATGAAATTATCTACCCTACTAATAAAGGCCTACTTAAATCTTTGTAAATTTTACTTTTAATTACTTAGTATATTGTCGGCTTACATATAACTCTATCATTGTTAGAAATTATAGGCATCTTAGCAAAATAGCAGACTTTAAAACATATATATACTGTTACAGTATATATATATATATTATATATATATATATATAATAGTATATAATAATATAATATATATATATATATATATATATATATATATATATATATATATATATATTAGGCTAAAGCCTAATTAAATTTCATTTGAAATTATTTATTCAACATTTATTGAATTTTTTTTTTACCAAGAGCCTACTTAAATACTAATCATTGTGCTTACATCGAACTTTCACGAAGTCTATTATTTTAAACAATATTTTATATTAGTTTCATATTTAGTAGACTATTGGCTAGTGGGCCTACTTATATTTATTTATTCGTACTTTAGCGAGGCATTTAATCTCTTTTAATATTTGTACACAAAATTTTTATATATATTTTTCATTAAATTTGTTATGAATTTCCACATTAGTGATTCGTCCTTTACACGCCTTGCATTTATTTGGCGTATTTTTTATTAATATTTACTTTGACATTTCAGATTTACTTCGTCAAAGTTTATCTATTGTTGGAAAAAAAAACTTTTAAACTTTCATATCTTAATGATTACTATATTTTTTAAACTAGTTTTCCCCATTTGTGCTTAACATATTTGAAAATTGTTTGACCTTAATATGGTCCCTTTTTGATAACTCAGAACTTTCACAGTGCGAGATTGTCTCCTTTTGATATTATGCCATTCACAAGCAGTGTTTGGTTTCTCTATGATTTTTTTTTTTTTTTTTTTTTTTTTGCTCATAAGTGTACTTTGAGAAACATTTTTAGTTTTGTTAGGTTTAATACTTAAAAATAATACCTTAAAATTAACTATATCTAAAACGATTATTCTCTTAGCCCCAACGAGAGGCTTCAAATTTGATCATGGCATCTCCACCTTCAGTCAAAAAACGCTGATATGCCCGACATGGAGGCTAAAAGGGTAAGGCATTTTCTAGTTGTGTCCCGAAGTCTATTCTTGAATCCGAAAGGTTCATTGGTAGTCAAGATCCAGACATGGGTAAATTAATTTCCCTCTGATAGAAGTTAACAACACTTAATAATGAGTTTAATTTTACTTTTTCCACCAATTTTTTTAACGCTGTAAATTTGCCTTGTAATCAACACTATTGTCCATTTAAAATCATTCCACCTTTCCTGTACTCACAATCTTTTTTCTTTTATTATTCTTCATTTTTCTTCTATTAACCTTTCGTATATATTAAAAGTTCTTATTTTTCTTCTATTAACCTTTCGTATATATTAAAAGTTTTTGATTTTCTAATTTCTATATCCTTGTAACTTCTACGCTCCTCCCA
>JABUQX010076746.1:12500-42385 GCA_015478945.1 Trachelipus rathkii | reverse complement strand
TTGTAATTATTGAGTATTATAAACTTATATTCTATAAATTTTTGAGGATTTAACATACCTAACAAACTTAGTTAAATCCATAAATCATAATTATACACTACTACCGCCCCTCACCATAACCAATTATCCTACCTTAGATCAAATCGAACCTGGTTATTTTATACATTTGCATTAAGGTAAATTGATTTAATACTAAAAAATTTATTCAATATAACCTTTCTCTAAGTATATATCATACTGATCAAATTTGAAAATATTCTAACATTTTGAAAAGATTAGCATTCATATTTATTATAACAACAATAAAAGTATCTACACATTTCCGCGTCACTATCTGCGTGCAGGTCGTCAGCTAAATGATGTCATGGATGAGATATATTATACACAACATTATACAATGTAAAAATAAACAAATATTTATATATCCATTAAACTTGTCTATATTAATATTAACTCGATCATTTGAAATTAATCTAATGTAAACAGTATTTCGACATCAATAATATAAGCATAACATAGTCACTACATTGAAACTATATTAAGGAACGTAACATTTATCAATTCAAAAATACTTGTACAGCGTCGTACTATCGCAAACCTTCCCAACAGTATCAAGCATTATATAACAAGCTTTCCACTCACCACACCAGTAAAATAATAACATTGCGGGAGAAATTAACTCTTACACTTTTTCTATTACATTATCAATGATGTTTATATTTATCAATTAAACTAAGTAATTTAAACAAAAAAGATATGAACGAAACCTTAGTGTAAGTATCTACTCGAATACATAATATGTAATATAATATTATTATGCTAAACGTAACAAGTTTTTCATTAATTAATAAGAGCAACAGATGGACTTACGAATAATTGACTAACTGGAAATAGTTTAGAGTGTCAATTCTTAAAAATCTTTCCATGTATTGGGATCGCCTTTCTTAAAATTCCAAAGTTACAATTATCATTAACAACTGATGACATAAACTAAATATCTGAATACTAATTAAGTGAGAGATTATTTCACACACCATTTCTACCAAACATATCTCTATATCATATCATATATTTTTATGAGCTAACACTTACACTCTAGTCATATTATAATCAAAAAATTTTAATTCAAAAACTATGTGTAAATTTATCAATACTTATGAGTACATATAATAGAGAAAAACTCGACTAACACATAGAAAGATATTCACACATCTAAATAAAAGGAATACAAATAATAATCATAACTGATTTGATATAAACAATATAATGCTATATATTAACATCAAAATTGAAGATACTACTATATGCCAATGATATAAAATTATAATAATCTAAATCTATAATCCACTACTTAAGCAAACATATAGTAAATATTAACTTAAATAATTAGCGCTTCACGAATAACGAGTAACTATTTGCTTTACTTCAGAATTTCAAAGCCATATGTCTTTTAGTTATAAAATTTTTAGATTAACATAGTAATTATTTAACAATAAATAGAATTTATATAATCTGATCTAAGTTAATCATATCTAATGTCTAAACGAGATATATGGACTAACGTAAATAGGTTTATTTTCAACATTAAATAAATATATACAATGTATTATTAATATGAAAACTAGATAATATTAAGTCCCAGGTAAATAACACCTATAACATATATATAAAATAAAATTAAAATCCTTTATAACACAAATGAATGTAATTATTAATTATTAACTAATTAAACAAGTTACAATACTTAACAAACATTGGAGAAGTATACTAGCACAATAAACATCTAATAGAACGATTGCCATTATTTCACACTAAGTCTATTTTTTCAAAGTTTATAAAAAACTTTTATTTAGACCCATAAACATATATTGTTGTCCTTGAATGAGACAGTTAATGTTATTCAAAAACTTTTTTAACAACTATTTGTAAATTTATTTCTTTAAAACAATTATTAGTTATTTTGTTTTTTTATATTAAATAAAAAACTTTAAATATCATCTCAAATCGTATTTTTTTGGGTTTGTGAATTATATCTTCTTTATAATTGGTCACTGTCTCTGCTTTCAGATATTAGATATACAACATTGGAAGTAATATCTTTTAAAATAAAGTGTCTATTTTCCCAATATATTATATAAAACGGATAAACCATCACTGATTAGTAAATTCAAACATACTACCCTCCCCTAACTACTAATAAACAGTACCCAGGTCACTGATTATTGATTATTTTTAGTTACTATTGTTATACTGTTTGACTTATCAACAAGAAAATAATTCATTCTAGGGTATCTACATTGGATCAGTTGTATGTATATCAAAGTGGTTCATATTTTTCATACTTATATACTATACCCAAGAATAATTATTTCATGTTACATAACAAAGATTTTTACACAATCAATATAAAAGCTAACATATATAAATATATATAATACTGATGTAAGATATATATGTGATAAAATCATAAACACGACATCCACAGTTACCTAATTATACTATAAACACCAAGAAAGAAAAAAAACATATGTAACAATTATATCGAGAGCAAGTTAAAATTACTATACATCAAAAAAGTGATAACTGAGTGAGAAACTACGAGAAAACAAATAAAACGTTAAGACTATTAAAATTACACGATTTCACTTTTATTTCATTCTGATTTTACGAAACTTAATACATACACTATTAATTTTTATGGTACGAATTAATTTAAATTTCTAATCCAGAAGGTTCGTAATCTGTATATATATATTTAATTTCAGTATATGGAATATAAGCTTCGTTTTAATTTATATTTGATATTTTCATCTCCAAAAAAATAATAATTTTATACATTTACTTTATTTTATTTTTTCTTTTACAATTTACATTCCATTTTTATAAGCAACACATATTCATCTGCACACATTTAAATCTATTACTCTTGAATTTTTACTAAAATTATATAATATTATGATTTTATTATAGTAAATAGTAAAAATTCTTAACCATATGTTACATAACTAAAAACATACAACAGCAGGTAAATACAACATAAGGCTGTTTCACAATCAAGAAATCGCTCACACAGTAATATTAATAAAATAACCTGAGATGCAAGAATATATTAAAGATTATAACATATCAATACTATCAAAATAAACATACTTGGCATTTGTTAATTTTCTCCTTCTACTTCCCGTCCTGTCAATTAAGACAAGTCTCTAGGTTAGATCTCTTAAATTAAATTGTAATTTATTATTATTAATAAAATAGTAATCATGACTTTCAAAGTTTTTTACTTCTAACAAAATACTGCTACAATAAAGGTATCAGAAACATCATATTGATCTGGTTGTAAAAATGATGTGATCTGAACTCTATTTTCACATCTAGAATCATAAGGAATATAATACATAGCACATAATGCAAACCTAAACAATACACTTAGTGAATCGAATAAATGATAAACATTAACAAAGTTTTCATACTTATACAACGACTAAAAACGTTAATTATTCTACATCGACCAGCAAACGGCGACATTCAGACATTCGATTACGAAAAGAATCGAATTCTTTGTATCCTGATATTTTTACTTAGACTCCTAAATATCAAAGATGTAAGGAAGAGATTAGGTTCAAGAACCCGCCCTTACTCCATCCCCACTCTTCGAAACATATTACTGACAATTAATAACTAAATATTATAATCTTACTATTATGCTTTGGTCTCGTTATTCGGAAAACATATTATACGTTGAAGATACGTATGATTTTATTACATTTAGTTTGATATATTTCGTACCTTACTAAAGACATATTAACTGTTATAATTCTATAATACACAGCTAAACATCATCGTAACAATTTAGACAAAATTTATTTATCACAACTGTTAATTTCATATAGGAGCCAACTAGCTAGTAAAGTATAGTCACTCAACATATATTACATAGATCTTTCACGACATATTACATATTATAATAGCTACACATAGCACAACTTAGACTAATAATACTAGAAATATATACATGCCACATAAGAGACAAACATACACATACTTAAGCAGGATATAAATAATTCGAATAGATCTAACATAACTAAAGTTCCACACATCAATTTAAAACCAGTAAAAGCAAAGCTAACAGGGTATAATATCAAAAACGTAACCTAATTCTTATACTTATTATTTATCATAAGCACAGTAACTCATCTTTAATTACATAAGCCCAAGTAAAATTCAAAAATCATTTGTAATGAGATCACAGATAAGCTTAAACAACTAAGGAACACAAGTAGACACATCTTAGTAAAACTAAACAAAATTAATGGTTCATACTACAAGTATATTGAATTATATATATCATATCAGACTCAGCGGAAAGTAGTGCTAACGTAACAAAGTTTCCACATTAATATAGCTAACATAGCATAAGAACTAGGTTTATAAAATAATGCACAAATAGCTTACCCTATTCAACTTAAGCATGGAATTTAAATTTAAAACTGTTAACTACTATTAACTAATAAGTGCCAATAACTTTAACACCAAGTAAACATGATAACTAAACAATGGATATGCCCAAAATAATCAATTTCTTAACTTTTGACTCTTTTTGTACTGCTCTAAGCACAATTAAACAGCCATAGAGAACATAAACAAACAATATTAGTTAAATTATCTAAATTATTCTCACAACATTTAGTTAATTAATAAATACCATACCGCGAAGTATTACACTAACTAGTAACAAGTTTTACACATCAAAATAATAACTAAAACATAGAGTTTGAGTAAATGAATCTAAAGAAAATATAATTTATAAGCCAAAAGAACAAAACCATCAATCAAAACTATACACAAAAATAATCCTGTTTAACAATTAAACAATATATTTTACCACAATCTCACAACAACTCAGTAAACAACATACAATAGGTTAACAAACAAACATATACCTAATATTACTTTTTCAAGCATAATAACTTCTTAACATTTAACTTCTTAATATTAAACTTTCTTCACACTACAAATTTAATCATAATAATTATTCTCACATAACAAATTATATTAATTATCATATCACAGAAGTTGAGCGTAAAAGTATGTACTAACATTATAACAAAGTTCACATATCAATAATAAAGCTAACACATGCCGTAACAGTGACTAAAGTAAATTAATTAGCACATAACGACAAAATAAATCTAACATACTTAGACACAATGATAATACTGTTATACATTGAACAATAGTTTATCACACCGTCACAATAAAGAACAAACCAGTGAATAGGACAATAACATAAACAATGCCGTGTTATCCTCGTGAGCCAACTCCACGAAATACACGTAACGAGATAAATCCTTACGTGTACATTCGCATAACTCCTAACATATTAACGTTATTGCTTACACTGACCAGTAACATACCACGGCACACATAATTCCTCGACCGGACACATTCAACATCTTAGAGCCGGGTTAATGCTTTTGCTAATGATGCAATAGATTCAGAACAGCTTCAAACGACCGAGCCCCGTCAAGCGAAAATATAACCAACACGACACCATATTTACTAACTCGCAATCGCATACCCTATAACCTCCAATAGCGTGTCTCGTATAAGATATTATAAGGCTAAGAATTGTACATACTTGGCAATGCTGTTAGAGCACACACCAAATGATGGCCAAACGAACAGAAACCATCTAGCTTACCTACCAAACATATTCTATTTACTATCAAATTAAGCTGCGTCTATGCCAGTAATTTTCCATCTTATTATATAATTATATATATATTAATATATACGATTATATACAGAGCTTAAACTTAGTTAACTTTTAAACAAAGTTCCTACACTTACTATCAGTACGAAGTAACTAAACATTTACATCACAAACTGATACCTGTCATCATTTTTATCCAAAGCATTATATACTATTATACATATATCTAAACAAGGGGGTATCTATTAGAATAGTGTAAATACATATATTAATATAATGCAAAAATAACATTTGAGTTTTTTTCACGTAAGACTAACCTGATCATATATATCACTTATATATAATATACATAAAATACGAGTAATATACGAATAAAGTATAGATTTTAAGTACTTATATCTCTTTTATTAGACTAACACCGAGCCTTCACCTTTCAGAAAATTAATACAACTCAAAACATGAAAACAATGATTTTAACAGTATATATAGTCACTTAAATATTTGCATAAAAGTTGATGCAATACTTTATTATATATTGAACTCCTCTTGGCCGAAATACAAAGCTCATATGTAATTACTAAGTCGCCATTTACGGATTTACCATTAAATAATAAAATGAACAAATAATAATTCGATTATATGCGAAAATAAGCTAGCGCACTCCCATCATGAAGATTAATCAAAATAAAGTGTAAGATGCAGGGATAGATCTATCATATCAACACATTATATACATATAGCGAGATATAAACTAATCCTACTATCTGAAAGAATATAAATAATATATATTAATAATCGATATTATCCACTTAAAATTTATTTTCCAAGTTAAATTTCTTATTTTAAGTAAATATACAATTTCAGTTATAAAATGTAAAACAAGAATGATGTTTGATTGGGCTTTTATGCAGTCATCATAAGGGACGTTACAAGATACCACTGCGAATTCCACCTACCTTCCTATTACAACAAAAACAACACAACACACATAAAACTAACAAACAACAAAACAACAACATATAATAACATATAAGAGTATAAAGAAATGTTACTTATGTATTATAATACAAATCATTGATTATATTATTCATATAAAATTTTTATCAAATAATAATATATAATATGCAGAAATATACTCTAATAGCGTAATAAGGTATTACCACTATACAATAAAAGTCTATAACATGATGTATAATGTAAACTAGAAATAATGTAAACGACCAATATTACCTGATCACACCCTTAAACCAGAAGGAACATCTGTTATCATTATAACAAACAAGTAAACCCCATTATAATAACAATATTGCAATAGTACAGTAACTAACATTCTTTAACCGCTGCAAAAAACGTAACTAATTTCAAACTTATTACAAGCATTATCTCTAATACATAATCAAGACTAAATTATTATTTTTAGCTTATATCAGGAAAAGCTGAAATCATCTAAATAATTCTTTACTTTCAGTAAAAAATTTCTTAAGCATGAAATCAAATGAATAGTATTAGACTTATTTAATGGGCCTCTTTAACCATTTGCAAACTCTTAGTTATATTACTATATTAAAACAACGCCGGTAAATCTGGCAACATAGCTCCATAAGGCATTACATGAAATATTGACACACTATGTTACAAAGAGAGAGAGCTGATTATATATAAAAATCATGTAATGATAAGCTCGCTGGGCTGTATTCATATTAACAGAGGCAGTTTATCTCTACATAGATATTTCAATACAATATAAGAACATTCACAGTGTTGGCAGAGACTACGATTTAAATTCGGTTGTAATGTCTATTCGAGTGCCATATAGTATTGTTATTTTTTTCACAAAATATCAATACTTATATTAAAAAAAGTAATGATATTTTTTTTTTTATTATATTTAATATATGACTAACTATATAATTCACATTTTAATAGAAATTTATTCAGCTATTCTTCAAGAATGAAGCTATCTCCGATAATAAAGAGAGAAAGACACTATAAAGATTCATAATGACATTATACTCTCGTACGAGAAACATTAAAAGTCTAATGGAGATTAAAGAGCTACACATATAGAAAAAATAAGGTTATAATTTTTTTACATCAATAACCCTTTAACTCTAATTAATGTATGGTACTTATCGTTGAATGCTATATTATACCAGATATATCACCCGGACGAATATTGAGTATCAGTTTAAACTTAGACAGTCTTTATTGAAATATTAAACAACATAATTAAATCTATTGAATATAGGAATTAATAATATTGACTTAAAGGAAAAAGTTTCAATGACTGTAAAAGCGTCTCGTCATCTCTTTCAATACATGAGCAATATTTTAGTTCTAAATATTAATACTTCTGTAACACGTGTTTACATAGTATTTACGGTCAGGTGACTGAGATCATACGATCAAAAAATTGAAAATTATTGGTATCAAACCTTACCATAACGAAATCACTTATCCATAAGTCCCTAAAGGTTGTAATATAAGATCAATTGACTTTCGTATAATACGACTCAATTAATCGGAGTTTAAGTTACAAACGCAGAAAGGCAATACATATGATAAGGTATAAAGAGTATATAGTTAATTAGAAAACATAACTTTACTTTAATATAATATGTATGCCAATATATATTGAACTTTTTAAGAGTTTCTACTACGAGATAGTGCGTTATGTCCGTTAATAGTGGTAACTTTCCTCTCTATAACGGGTTGAGACTTCATTCTTGAAGAAATAGCCTGATGAAATAAATTTTTTAATAAAGCATGTTATATTAATATATTATATATTAAAATATTAAAATAATATAAAAAAATAAATTTATCATATATTCGAAATAATATGGAGATCTTGAAAAAAAAAACTTCGATATGTACAAGGAAATCTAGCGAATATGTGGTCTATAAAAGTTGATCGGTGAGAGATTCTATGAATTTAAAATCACTATACCCAATCGAGAAGGCTCACTTGAATTTATACTTATATTAACTCTGATAGCATACTTCTAAATCATAATAGCATAGTGCTATCTATACACATACTTCCCTGTGTAATGACTACGGCTAGTCTAGAGAAAAGTAACGGGTTCTCACCGAGCGGAGTGTTTAATAAAAATATTCACACATTTATTAGGCTAATTGAGACGAAGATAGACTCCACTAGAGCATAACACCAAAATACTCTCCACACACATCCAGATATATGCGAGTGAAGTCACTGAGGAATCAGTTAATTTAACTGAATTTAGAGACTGATATTAGTCCTAACAACAAGCAGATAAGTAGAACTAAAAATATATAATGGTAGTATATAGGTATGGAAGATCTCTTTAGACACGACATGGTGTGAGAATAAGTGTGAAATTAGGTTTAGAAACATCTCTTATTCCATGATAAGGTTACAAACCAACCTGGGGAATTACGTTAGCTAATGGGCAAGATATTAGGGTGGACTGGTAATGTTAAGATTAACTAGATTTTATCTGCGAGCTATAGGCGGATGTCGGTTTGTGTATTCAGCGTTGTTAAAAGCCAGTATTTTCTTACTTGCAAGTAGAACTTAACAGGGTCAAAAGTCAAGCTGTGTGGCAATTGAATGTGGAAAGATACGGCCTTATTAATCGGAACTGATGAAATAATGAATCGCTAGTGATTCAGTATGTAAGTACATGCGATTCGAGGGTTAATAATATTAAACACCTAACACACGTCTGAGTACTATGTAGACACGGATAGTTTTGCTCGTTGTGCTAGCTTTGTTGCTGTGAGCGTGGTAGGTGTGTGTTTGTGTCGAGCTCATCAAGTTGAGTAGTTTCGATTGTTCGGTGTGTTCCAACGGGAACAAACACATAATGAAATAACCAACCACACTGTTTCGCTCGAACTGATCATGGCTTGATCGGACGGTGTCATGATGCTCCTCAGTATCTAACGCATTTCTTACCACACTAGGCTAAGGAACAAAGAAGAAATTCTTATTCAATCTTCTGCACAGTTCTATTACAGAAAGGCAGGTGCTCTTAAAACAACAAATTTTTGCTTGCCAGCTAGGATAGTTTTACTCCGCTGCGTGGTGTCAAAATAACAAATAGTATGCGAGATCATACACCGGCATCCCAGGGTGGATCCGACATACTGAACCTAGCTCTTATTTCGACTCTGTTGGTCCTTGTTGTCGATGAACAAATCATTTAACCCGAGTGCGAGCCGCGAGGGATATCGCCTGTATTACTTGCCCACCAAGCATACACCAACGCAATTCGAAGCGTGACATTTGTGAGCATTATTGCCCAAGCGAGTAAAATCCATTGAACCAAGCCGCGAATAAGGTGTCTTACTGCATAAAGTCTCTTCTTACGTGTATTGGCGCAGGCACAAGGTCAAATATAAAGAGATAGTAGTCCTGACGGCACTCCCACGTAACTATAGGTGCCAATGAGCTGGACTGAAAATGCGTCAACAAATGAGTGAGTATATCTCAATGTTGGATAGGTTAGTCTCGACGAACGACATTATCGCTGAGAGTGAAAGGCAGCGAGTCCAAACAACAAGAGATAGAGTATTGCGATGATCATTGAGGCTTAATAACTGTTACTGTCATCATTCGTTATTACTTCACGTCGTTAGCTTTACTCTATGAGTATGTAGCACCCATTCTCGGATTGATTGAGTAACACTCTATCATTCCCGGTAAACAGCATATTATTCAATTAATGAAAACTAGTTAGCCCTTTCGATTGCGATGTTCATAATTCGGTATAACGAATATAATACGCCTTACTCATTCGGAGACCTTCATTCACATATTAGTGCTAGAGTGATAACAATTGCTTGGGAAAAACATATGCACACAAGCCCAGATGTAATTGCGAACAGCTATTTTGTATGTAAACGATTTTCAAAATTTAACTTTATTTTTCGCGTGAGTGAATGTGTCCAGAATAGAGCTGTTCGCGAGAACTTCTCAATTCCTATTAAGTTATTACAGTAACAATTTAGCGTTGGCAGTATAGATGTTGTTGGAAAGACTGTTGTTCGATTGCAGGCAGCTACAACCCCATTCACGACACTCTCATTCTTCTCGTAGTTGGCTTTCAAGGTGGGATGACTTGGCCTAATTCTAGGATCACATTTAATGGGTTAGAATTAGAATCACATTTGTGTATGATGTTAGAGAGTATTCAGCCTTTTTCGCTCCTCTGGCTGGTGTGTTAGCCTAATTGCTAACGAAAAGTATTCTCAGGCACACTCTTCTTCCTGCGGCTATCTAGGATCTCATTACACCGGACTAAACCAGATAATAACTCACGATTTCAGCCATGAGACTCTCTCCTTCACCCCACGTCGTCGTCTACTCCCATCTATCCACACAATCTGAGTTCCGAACACCTGCCCGGAAACCCACCATTAAAGTGCGGAGATCCGTTCTTTTGGCTCTGGCATTCCGTTAATCGCCCTTCCTCATACCCCACCTAACCTATCCACAGCCGCTGGCGAGAATTCTACAGCGTTTATTTCTGGGTCTACTTGCGGGCCGTTTCAACTAATAATTTTCCTGCAACAAATTCTTAAATAAGTCTTCGTGCGGGTTGTTTCCTCTATCCCACATCTGTGTCAACTCTCTTTTTCCTCCTTTGAGTCTTTCTATCCTTATCATCATAGCTTGAGCTCGCTGCTTACTTACCTTGGCATCACCTTATCAAATAAGGAGGCTTTACAACTTTTTAAATCACTTTGCCTTTTTTCTCTATAACCTGCTACTATAATTGTTTCATGGTACTCTCTAGTCTGAGCATAGTGGGCAACTACACCAATTACTATTAGATAGAGTACAAAACTTATTTAACTCAGGAAGTCCAACTTTAAACGATATACCGTCTAAGTTCTGTTGATTAATCCGACACTATTTAGTAAATTAAATCCATTAAATAAGAATTCATTGGTCAAAACGTATTCTATATATAGAATATTTAATATATGATTAAATAACATATAATTATATTATATATATATAACATTATAATAATTATACTGATATAATAATTTAATTAAATATTTTATATATATAATTAATTATATATATAATATCATATACTATATATATATATATAGAATTATTATATTAATTATATATATTATATTATATATAATATAAAATATATAAAATTAATATATATATAATAATTATAATATATAAACATTATATATAATAATAATATATATATATAATAGAGTAGAAGAGAGAGAGAGGAGATGATATATGAGAGTTAATGAAGTTGCGAGTAATACAAATAAAAAATAAGGAGAGATATTTTAGAAACCTACACCCCTTAATCATAAGCATTTTTACACGGATGCATGAGGAATTCTACGAATCTATTGACCCTAGCAGATATAGTCGATTGCAAGTGGTAGTTGGACCAATCCCAGGATAACCCTAACAGACAAGCATAATTAGAAGATAACCCGCACAATATAGTATTCTACGTAATGGTGAATATTCGCACTCCATCATATTATAATATGGTAACAATGACGAGTTAAGTCTTTACCCTGCACTGCACTTGAGGGCACTAGGGAACTTCATTAAACAGGGTACTAGCACATATATAAGGTTGAAATATAATAACTTATAGAATTCACGCGGAGTATAAGAATTGAGTATAATATACACTAAGTTAATTTATTAATCTGCTAGATGACTTCAACGCATCTTATAAATTTCGTAATTATGAAAAATAACACACTCACCTATTTAAATGTTATATATTAATATTACTTTGTATCTTAACCCTCACTTATCTTAAGACATATTCACCATTTATGCTGAGTAACTACTCGATTGGACCTACAATAGTCCCTTAGAGTAAGCAGGCGAGAGAAGGAGCTCGAGCAATTGATCCTAATTTAAGTGAGTAGATGCGAAATATTCACATAAGGAAACTTATTGTCTGGTTCTTCTTTAGCTATTATCGTGGTCTGGTTTCAAACTTGCACCACGATACTAATCTGCTTAGGGTCAAGAATCGAAATTCCAGCATCGTGAATAATGCTTTTAAGGTGTATTTATTACAATATTAAATTTAGATTGCAGGAAGATAGCATTATATATTTTTAATTTCATATTGTATAATATAATATATATACTATAGATATATACTATTATATTATATATAATATATATAATATATATATAATATATAATATATTAATATATTAACTATATATGACTATATATATATATAAATAATTATAATTAATAATTTTAATATTAATTATATAAATATTATTAATTATAATATAAATTATATTAATAATTTATATATTATATATATATATATATAGTATTATATATATATTAATTATATAACTATAATATATATAGTAATAAGAATGCATAGATAGATATGATGAGATAAGTAATTATAGATAGAGATAAATAGGATAGTTTTTCTATAGCAAAACGTACTATTGCACTTTGCACTTAAAAAAGTACATGGTAGTTTAGCTTGTACTAGGTTTATTAACAGTTGTTTCATTTGTTCTCCTATATTACATAATAATTTTAAGAGTTTTTTTTACTACTATGATATTAAACGATAAACGTTTACTGTTCAGTTAAAAGTAACTATTATTTTTATTACTATTATTATGATATATAATTATTCAATTTGTGTGTGAGTTTGTGCCAATGGGTGTTGTGTTCATGAATGGCGTGGCCCAAGGAGAGAGAGTATGAGAGGTAGAGAATTTGAATGAGTAGATTTAACGTTGTTAGGCTAGTAGAGTGGTTATTTTTTTTATTCTCATTTAACTTCTCAATGGTCTATACACATTTTGCTTAATTAATTAAACTTTTGACACAGAGCCAAAGCGGGTGATGCTGTACCATACATTGATAGTATAAGTTTACATAAACTAGGCGGAGGAGCAAGAAACTCTGTTGGGATAGAGGAAGGTTTGCGAGAAATTACCACTTCAAGTCGTCTGTCGTACATATAACGGAATTAATTATTTATTTATTTATAAATACTTACGAATAAACGCTTTCTATGTCTGTCCTGTTTAGATGTGCTTTTTTATTTTTTTAATTTTTTATTTATTTTAATATTCTTATATAAATTTTTTATTTATTATTTATTATTTTTATCGAATCAGGGTCCCCCCTTAAAGGTTTAAGGGGGCAAGGGGCCGTTTCGGGAGTATCACCACTAGATAGAGCGTATTTCGACTAACCGCATAAGGATATACTCGCCGCCGAACCGCGCCGAACGCGCAGCCACCGCATAACCAGCAATATATATAATCTCGCATCTAGCTACAACGCCTAGGACTAGGATGTTTTTTTTTTATATCTGCTGTTTGCATTATATCATCACGTTTTTATTATCACTCATGAATTAGTAATTATTTATTATATATTACCCCCGAATGCATCCATAGACACATACACTCAACCCTTTTATACAACAACACACATCACTAAACGCCTCATTAATCTTATACAGTCCATCCTCATCCTATACCTACCACGTTTCAACTCACCGTGTTCTATATATAATTTACCGTTTAATCCACTCAACGTAACTATTAATTATTCTATGTCTGTAGCTCATTCATAACAAAGGAGGTCTTACCCATCCCCTATACCATGTATAGTTTTCATTTGAAGTAAGTAATTAAATAAGGAAAATTCAGACCATTTCACATCTATATCAAGCTTCTTTTTCCTTTCAACCGTTAATATATATATATATATATATTATATATAATATATTTTATAATATAATATGCGGTACATTTGGTTTTACTAGCCGATATTTTTCATAGTAGAGTGTATATTCCCTCCAATATATTTGAAGTAATATTTAGGGAAGTCAAACAGTAGCCATTAGGTAATAATTTATTTTTACACATACAAGAAAAAACAAAACCTACGATTAATGAACAATAATAACTATTGGGAAAGTTGGAAAAAACATTTTAAGTTACAGTGAATTAATGATAGAGGTTTCTACTCTCTTGGAAGGTTTCCATCAGCTAATCCTTGACACCAATCACTTGGGTTGCCTTATCTAATACTAAGGAATCGAGCTAAACTTTTCATAAACATCAAATAAAGAAACGTGAAATAGCTATTTACTTTTTTTATTTTAGCTCTATTTGTTATAAGTAAGTTTTGCTTTAGCATAGTTTTTATTGTCAAATTTATAGTATGTTTAAGAATATAATGCGTCTTTGGAGCTGCAATAAGAACAATTTCTACATTATTGCTTTCTGATGGCTGAACGAATCCTCCCACAACTGTGTATTATATTTATTTTAAAGCTGCTATTGTGTAAAGATATTATTTATAAAAAGTGACTTTCCATGTCACTCATTTGTACTTGCATAAACTAACAATACCACTAGAGACCGATAGTCCTATCTTTTACAGAAGAAGGATCATTAATTACTGGATTCCACACACAGATATGAACGCACACTGAGTTTAGAATAGACCAAACGTTCATCAAATATCAAGCACAACACTATCACTCAGCTCAGAATTTCATCTCACATACACTACACAAAGAATAACTAACACACAACTAAGCAACAAATATTGCGAGAATGCAGCATTCATACTTTTTCTCACAAATTACAAATCAGCACGAGACACAAATTTATATCAATTTGTCATTTATTTAATAATATAGCACTCCTTATAACTTTGTAAACATTTTAATTTTATGTTCGTACTTTGCTAAGATTTAGCGCGGAGCAAAATTTTAGGCAATAAGTTACAAAGTGACAAATACTTACACATCAAACACACGACGCACCACCTCGTTGAATGATAATTGAGCCTCTTCAGTAATATTGTCAGTAAAGTTAAAGATAAATTAACACAAGAATATATAAATTTACTATATCTAAGATACCTTCTCTCCAAGAAATTTCCTACTACAAAAATTATAAAAAAAGTAGTAATAATACTTAAGGCTTACGTGCTAAGAAAGCGGAGAAAATTTTATACGAGAGGCGTGAGCTATTTCCCCAGCTCTGCTCATCCGCCGAAGAGTATCTACAGAATTGAGGCTTATTAATTTTAATTACGCTTTAGGATAAATCTTTTTTAATTTTACTGGGTAATTTCATTAAAGAAAACTGTATTTATAAATAAAAAACATACATTTTATTTTACAAATCTTTTAATATCTCATACAAATTAACACAATTATTTCATAATTGTTAATAATAAAAGAGAAGTACTCTTGTCTTTTCCGTTACAAAGAATTTTCACCATTTTAAAGCTACTCACACTAAGTCCCGGTGATGGGGAATAATGTAATATAGAAGATGATCCGTGTATAACTTTAGAACTATCAAATCTATCAGGACTTGTACTCTGAATCTAGCGAGGTAACGCCTTCTCTTAATTAAAGACACAAAATGATAGAAAAAAGAACAAGTACAGGGATAATAGGTAATAAACATTTTCATACATTCTCAGATTGAAACTATGCATATTTTTTAACAATAAAAATAATACAAGCAAACGAAGCAGGTTTCGTATATTCTGGCATATCAGACCACTTTTCACAATTTTCATGTTCAAATTTTAGATTATGATCATTCATCTATTAATACCACACTCTAGATCATTTCGAGAAAGAGGTATTGTTCTCCAATATGTTTACAGAGATCATTTTAATTGACGACAGGAATAATTTTCTGTTAAACAATAATAGAAAAAATTTAACATATAAATAAACATAATAATAAGATATAAAAGAAAATATAGAGGCAAAATTAAATATAACATTTTATCATTTTATAAGAGGAGAAAGCATCTCAGAAAACAAATTAAGAGTTAAATTTTTCTGTCAAAATCAATTGGCCGATTGGTCGTGTGGACACCAAAGACTCTCATTATTATGTAAGAAAAAATTAGATAATTTATTCATAAATAAAAATTAGGTAACGCTTAATAATTACAAGCAACTATCGATCAATAACATATATGATGAGAAGTCAGATAATGCTCGTTCTATCTCTCGCTCAACTAAACAATAAAACGACTTGGACAATCAGGGATATTAACGTGCGCATTGATCAAATCATGGATACATTAGAAGTACCTTAAAGGACCTTTCATTGATTCAACGTTCGATCGATGTTGCCCTATTTAACGTGTGAAAACTCAATTGTTCCATATCAGGAATTATGTATTATTATTTTTGTACTTTTATGCATTTAAATGTTTGTTATGTTGTTTATGTACTCTAACGGATATACCAATATGCTCGTGTTTAACATGTCTACCTTTTATTTCTTTCTGTATATTATAACATTATTGTATTTTTATGTATGAAATATTTGTATATATGTTTAGCATCTTTGCGGGAATGTACCAGTTTGTTTTTTATTGGAATATAATGTTTCTTGTAATACTATTTTTTTGCCTTCAAAATGTTTTGTATGTACTACTTATGTCTTTGGACATATTTAGATATGTTTGCATTTGAAAGTAAACTGTAATTTTAATTTTATTATTTCTGTTGTATATTTATTATAAATACTTTCTCACTCGTGTTTAGCGCGCACAGGAAGTAATGTAGCACTCATTTATACACTTTGTAAACTTATTTATTTATGTTCGTAACTTTATTGCTATAGTTTTTTTGTTGTAGAAATTGTAATATGAATTACCCAATTGTAAAAAATTTCCAGCAAACCCTATTAAACAATAAGTATATAACCCACGGCTGTGATGAGACTGGGATTGCTCCACTTATCAGTCAGGATGCATCAGTCCGACCGGAGTAATCAAGGGTATAAACTAAAGGAGATATAAAGTTCACTCAAGAAATATATGCCCTCCTCCTCCGCCGCAAGGAAAGTCCCTCCAAACTGAAGAAACCCCCCGCTTCGTGGGTCAAAAGCGGAAAGTTTTGTTCTAGCGGGGCACATTGCCTCCACCTTCCCCGGTACTCGCGCGCCAAAGAGATAATCATCACACTTACAACGAACTCTCTCTATTGACTTTTCACGAGTTCCTCGTCATTCTCATAAGTCCTCACTTTAGCTATCGAATTGACAGAAACTATGCAAATATATTTCAATATTTAGCATTCTAACATTTCCATTTATCCCGCTTATAAATAGTAAATTCTTTGCGGTAACATTTGAACGCACCAGTTATTCACCCAAATCGTTACCGCCTGCACTATAAATATTCCCCCTATACCTCAAAAAAACTTTTTTATTTTATTATTTTATTTTTTTTTTATTATTTATTTATTATTTTTATTTTACAATTTCACTATAATACTAATAAATTTATAATATTAACTAAGATTCCAAAATATTAATTATTACCTTTTCCCTGTAGCTATGTTGTTATATTTATATTTATTATTTTTTATATTATTTTATGGGATTTCGTATTTTTTCAATTGTTTGCTACGAAAAATAATTATTTAATCAGGATCACCAACTATATATATATTTACCTTATATTTTCTTAATTATAGACATTATAATATATATATATAAATTAATTATTAATATAATATATAATAAATCATATTTATTGATTTACTTATAAACATGATGAGAATAGAGATGAGTAGAGAAGCAGTAAAGAAGAGAGAGAGGATGAGAGAGAGAGAGAAGTAAGAAGAGATAGAGCAGAGTAAAACAGGCATATCGTAATTACATACACCACACACCTCACAATGAAATAGCTAATATATCATACATACTACAACACAACCATACTAGCACATCACAATATTATATATAGATAACATCAATAATAATATATGAATATATAATTAATCGTATACACTTCACGTTTAAGAATTTTATATATTACACCTACACTAGCACACACACTAAACACACTAACATCACATATATATGATATATATACTATAATACGTTAGGCACAACACAAAACTACTCACCTACAACACACACTCATACCACACACTTACCACTCACACTCATACACCTGCACATATATATATATATCACGCATACACACCCACCTAGATAATCAGATCATATTACCCTATATAACTCACACAATAACTCAAATCGCCTACACCCACTTATGAACTGTCATGCCACACACGTCACTATAGCTATACGATCCATAGGAGTACTATTGAATTAACACACACACTACTAAAACACATATACACAACACAATAATCACCCCCTAAGCATTTACAATACACACATAAAAATATATAATCATAAAATAATAAATAATAAAATAAAATAATAAAATAATAATAAAATAATAAGTATATAGAAAAAATTTGATAGAGTTCCTTACATGTAAATTGTTTTTTTTTTATAACACTACAACAATAAACCCAACTAACGCGCCTAAAAATATAACACGAGGCATAATCACCACATACCACACCTTGCTACAAAAGATAGGTCTACACTTATCACACAAACTTAACTCTTCTTAGTGCAATATATATATCGTGGGGAAGACCAAATATATATATATAAAATATATATAATATATAAATATAATATAATATATATATATATATAATATATATAAATATAGTATAACTTATAAACACATCATTATACATATAATATATACCACCTACTAAGAGATAACATTAAATAATAAACTACTATCATATACTAACTAACAATACATAATATCTAATCTAGCACCTACACTCACTTATGAACACTTATGCAACAGCAGTCACCCTAAGAGCTATATAGTTATAATACATATTACAGTATATAATTATAACAGTACAACAATTGTATGTGATGAAATTTATTATAAGTATATAAATGTTAACTTAAATGAGTGTCATAGATGTATAGTAAATATACATTATAATTATGGTTAAGAGTTATGCTTATAAAAAGTAAATGATAAACTAATTGAGGTTAATAGTATTTTTTAGTCACCTACACATTAGGTATGAGTTATTTACTATATTATAATACTATTTAGTGATTTATTATGAGTTGAGTGGTAAACATTATTGTTAAATGTTAACATAAGTTTATTATTTAGTGTGTAATAAACGTTTGATTGAATCAGAGGTTATAGTCTTTGAGCATTATTTAATTTCATTAGTTACATATGAATTTTCGATATATGTATATATAACTATATATATGTTAGCTTTATATTGATATAGTGAGAAGATTAATTGTTTACGTTTAACAATATATACTATTCTGATCAGCTCTACGTAATGGATAGAGATATATTATATTAACTCTATTGTTGTGAGAAATTTTAGTATAAAATGTTATAGTACTGTGTTACGTGTAGTATTAAACTGAGTTATATAATGTTAGAGTATTAAATGTCTTTAAAAAATTAAAGATTTTCATGTTTTGGTTTCTCTGAAATGAATACCATTAGATTAAGTATGACTTTAGAACAGAGGTTTTTATAGATAGTGATTGAGAACTTCTAGTTAATAATGTTAACAGATTTATATATGTATATTTATTATATCTGTATTTAGTAAGTTAGAGTTTAAAGGTATTATTACTTATGTGCTAATAATTTTAATATTTCCTTTAAGTTCCATTGTTAGCGTCTCAAACTCAAAAATTTCTGTCTGCCTCTATAAATCGTATCATTAAAGGTGGCGTCCCTTCGATGGTTTACTGTTAATGATTTATTTGTTTTAGAAGATGTCTACTATATATGTGTGAATATATTATATATATATATTATTATTAAATATTATTTTACATTTAGTGTTAAGATGTAAGATTAACGATTATAATCAGTTATAGAGTTCATAGTCTTGTAAAAAAGTTAATAGATGTGTGATAACATGATATTTATGTTTTTCATAACAAACAGGTGTAACCGATCATAGCTTATAAAACATAACAGTGTGAGGCATTTATTACTAATTTATGAAAGAGTAGAATACATTGTCGGATACTTATTAGAATTTAAACTAGATATATACTATCAACAGTATATTGATGACGGTGTACAAGTTGTGATAGCTTTGTCTTTGTGCATTATTTTCTTAGTTCATGTTACGGTTATATATATTACTTATGATATAAATTAGCTTTATATGATATAGTGGAAGACTTTATGATACGTAATAGCATAGTCTATTCGAGCTGGGTATCTGTATGATAATATATAGCCATTTAGTATGTGAAGAAAGATTTATTATATAGTATAATAATAGTATACGTTGATATAAAGACGTACAGATTAACGCGCTCTCACACGATAAAAGTCTATTTGAACCTGAGCTTATGTGATAATATGCACTACATTGTATATCAGTGAGGAGACTACAGCGGGGGAAAGGTCCATGGATTCTACGACGGGTAACGGCTAATGCCACTACCTCGAGATGATACTTAATCGGGTCTGCGATATCCGGGTAATACTGGTCGCTATTAGTATGAGCAATGAGCACTTCGACGCGATATTGTTATAACATGTATACAACTCTATGAGAGCAATTTAATATGATCTATATAGACAATTAAGATAGCTGTGCTCACGATTTGTTCCCTCTTCTGTCGCAATCATATCTCTTCCAATTACGTAATCAACCTTGGGACTCGCTTCTGATGCTTATTGGCCTTTAATTGATCGTGGAGAACTTGCTTGTTCACTACTTAGCATACTTTCGCTGCGGATGCCATGTAGTGAACTCGGCATCACTACCATCCTCTATGTGCTGCTGACTCAAATCTTCTTCTATATGCGCTCTATCACTCTAGATGTTACTTAACGTAGTATTAGTGTAAGATTAATTACGTTAATAGTTAAGAAGTTATGCTTGAAAAAAGTAAGTTAGGTTCTACGTTTCTGAACGTACCTTGTTTAGTTATGACTTTAACTGGTTATTTGAGTGTGTGAGAGAACTATTTGTTTAATTAAATGTTTAACTGCTTATTGCTGTCACTTAAGAGCTGTTTATGTTTGTACTTTGAGGGGGCATTATTTTTTTCAGTTCAGTATTATGCTTAATGAGTTTATTATTTTATTTATTTTTTATTTTATTTTTTTAGCTTATTAATGTTAGGATTATTTAATATTAAATTATGTTAGCATACTTTCGCGGGTCTATATGATAATTAAGTTTATTGAATGTTGTAGATAAAATATAATATTTTTGCTAAATATGTTACTTATGTTATAGTGATATTTAGATTAACAGATAATATATAAATAACTGTTAGAGGTTACGGAAATTCAAAACACCAAAGAGATCCAAGGATATTGGCGTAAGTGTTCGAACAACGCAAACTTAAAACAAAGATCAATTAGGTATTTATATAGCGTAATTAGATTCGAAATTAAGCGGTAAAGGCAAGTTTGAGAAACAAATGTCACTATCAGTAACTTATGTATTTAGATAATCTATATAAGCATTAGAAATACCAGGAACCAACATTCAGCATCACGTACATCGTACTCGTACTTTATTCTTGAGTAATGCAACACTGTTTATAGTAATTACGTTAGTGTTTTAGTTATAAGTATTAAATTTAGAATAAACTTTGTATTAATATTAGTTAGTATAATTATTATAAAATACTTTTTCATTAAATAATTGCATATTACTTCATTTTTGTCAATCTCTGTGACGATTGGTAATTCTCCTTAGTTTATCTAGGACGGAAATAGGTGAAGTTACATATTAGCAGTATTTTTGAAGTTTAGTAATATTAGTTGTATATTATATTAGTTCATGTGACGATACTGAATTTAAAATATCAAACAATAAAATCAAATATGATATATAATAGGCCTAGATAAAAAGCAAATACTGTATATTTTAATTCCCAACTAGCTCTGATTCTAGTTTTCTATCCCACTTGTTATTTTTTCAAAATTGTTCAATTTCCTGAAAAGATTTCATTCCGGGAAAACTAAAGAAAATATACAAATATTACTCACAGATAACAGTGATACATAGTTGTATATAATGAAGCATTTGTTAAAACTTGACTAATAATATGAATAAAATTAGTGTAGTATATGATGACTATATATATATATAGGCAGTTTTATGAGTTATACAGCAAGGTCAGTTAACTTATCTACTGTTTGCACTATAAGTATTAATAAGTACTATTTTGTTAGGTTATTGTATGTTATACATTAATATATTCCCTTAATGTATTGTATGTATATTATTGATTAGCTTTTATTGATGTGAATAACTTTTGTATATTTTACATTCGTTTTAACTTGTATTTTACGTTAATGATACAAGTATTGCAAATCTTGTAAGGAGTTATAATCAAGAAAAAAAGAGGAAATAAAATTTTTATAGTCAAAAACAATATAGATTTTATAAGAAAATTTAATGATTAAAAATTCCATCAGTATTTTATTTATTAAAAAAAAAGAAAAACAAATACTAAAAGCAATTTATTAAAAGAAATAATATATTTAAAAAGATTAGTCATGAAAAGTTATTATTATAAAACAAAAATAGATTTAAATAGAGAAATAAAGTGTAAAATATTAAAATAATTAAAGTTTTTAAAACAAAATAAGAAAAAACAGATTGTGAAAGTACCACTAGATTCTATATATAATGGATTTGCTAATTATAAATTTTATTACATGTTGATTATATTTTATAGAACTTTGTTAATATTTAGTGGATTTTCGTGTTCAAAGAATGTTAGGGCTTAATGTTTATACATCTCCTTATAGTTTACAACATATTTTCAGTTATTTATGATATTATTAGTTAGCTTTATTGAATGTATGAATAACTTGATTATATGTATAAGGCATATTATATTCGAGGTTACGTATATTTAAAAAAGATACATATTTTTTATGCTATGCATTAATTCACATAATGAATTAACTTAGAAATACATTATGACTGTTAGAGTCAAACAGATAAGTAGATCAATACATTCAATAAAGCTTCAGGGAGTTGGTGAAAGGGTAGGGTAGTGAGAGGTAGAGGTGTGGTATTTGAATTATTTACTTGGATTCACTCAAGTAGTAATTTTACAAACTCAGTTATTGGTATATAAGCACAATTATTATTATTATGATTTATAAATTATACATAAACATAAAAAAGAGAATATAAAAATTTAGTAAAAACAGAAATAAAGTTTTAAAAAAATATAAAGTTATATAATTAAAGTATAATATTTGTTTTTAAAAAAAAAACGAAAACTAAAAATGATTTTAAAAGAACTAAATGTTAAAAAATAGCAATAAAAAGAATCAAATGGAATGATAAAGGACAAAAATGAAAAAATGCCAATAAAAAGGATAAAAATTAAATATAAAAGTTTTTTAAAACTAAAAAGAAAAAGATGTGAAAAGCTAAACGATTCATATTAATATGATTTTGTTGATGAATAAAGTTGTTACATAGTTCTCTCACTGAATATTTATAAAATCGAAAAATGTTTTTTATTTATTTTGGATAATCAAAAGGATTGTTTACATTCATCTCACTGAAAGCAATATCTGCCAAATAGTATCAAAATGATTAATATGATAATTTATTTATATTAATAGTATAGAATAAATAATACTATGGTTACGTTAGCCTATCGTCTATTAGTGGTGGATGTATCGCAATCTGGAACATGAAGGGTCCTAGAAACTAGACACAGAGCGTTAATGATAGATTATGTCGGCTAAATTATTGTTTGCTATACACACAATTTACTTATATCCTATTCGTCGTCATTTTTTGTGTACTTTTTTACCAATTTTAGCCATTTCTAAAATTTGTAAACTAAAATTACTCTCCATAATGTTAAGAACGTATATTAACGCCTATCGAAAACGAAATAAGCGAGATAAGGCTTATACCGTGTGTATACGAGAGCGAAACGCAAGTAGATATAAGTTAATACAGTGTGAACTCGATCTGGGTGAAAAGTTGATGCGGAACTATGTTATTTCCATCGAAAGATGATATTTTTCAGTAAGCCGAGTAGCCAAAGGTGTTAATCGTTTGATCCGGATTTCACGTAAAAACTCATTGAGCTAAATCCCTAATTCCTGCGTATAAAATTTTGTCCTTTTACACTCTATGTTGTGCATCGATATGTATACGTGCTTTTTTCCATTATAGACCCTGTGAGATACACCCTAAGTTTCTGAGGCATTTTGCTGAGTATTTTTCTCGCATGGTGCAGCCTCACTGCATACTCTATGAAATATGAACTACACAGAATTGTGAACGTAAATTATTTTGGATATAAAAATAAGGAAACTCTGATAATAAAATTTCCATGTCGCATGTCGACACTGACCAATTAAATATTTCATATTAAATATTCATAGATTTATGAAAGTATGTATTGATCCCTTAAAGATGAAAGTGAGGACGAAGTAGAAAGTATCGATATTATAGTCTAATGAAAGGAACTTGACTTACCTCTAATGGGTCCTAACAGGATCCTCGTTACTATTCAAGAATATAGTGAGTATATCACCGTTGTCACCAAAAGTTGGTGCGAGAGTGCGCTTCACAAATGCCGTAGCATTTTAAGTATCCTGTTGAGTATAAGGTGTAAATTATATTGTGGAGTGTATGAGCAATTGATAAGATACTTCGTGAGTGATATCATATGATTGCTAGAGGCAGTGTTGTACTATGAACCTCAGAAGTACTGAGACTTACTGTAGTACTTTGGAAGTTACCGGATAATTCGAAGTTCATTTACGGAGATCTAGTAACTATAACTGTAAACGAACAGCGCTTCGGGAGTAAACGATATTTCTAATCGTATGAAAATAAAAAAAAGAATAAGCTTATCAGGACGGCATTAAAGCAAACAGCATCAAAGTGATGAATGATTAGAAAATGATAAAGGAGAATGAAGAAGAGAGGAAAGCAAAATGAGAAGCGTATATGTCAATGATGAATGAAAACGGATCACAAAGTGAGTAGGAGAAGGTGATTAATACTTTACATGTCGGTTAGTTCCAAGTATGAAGAGTGACAACGTGTATAGCTTTGGTTAGGTTTCAGTGCTTGTTTAAGACTTTTAGGATTGGTAGTAAAGTAACACTTATATTCATGAGTTCTGAGGTATGCTTAAAGTAATTGCCACTAATATTCATCTAGATACGTTGTAATCCCACATTCCTTAATCCACTTGCAGACATATAGTGATCTCTGATTTATATCATGTTGACTACAGTATTATGATGTATCATATCTGACCAATCGTCATATCGAATTACAAAGTATTATTGCGCCTTAGAATATTTCTAAGATTGTAATGTATGAACATTGTATAAAATTATTACGAAATCATATCTTAGTCACTTTAGTAAGTTATGTATATCCGTTTGCACACTCAACTGTTAGTATGTAATACATATTAAATTGAGTATTTTTTTTATAGTTTCCTTAAACGCAATATTTAGTTTCAATCTTTTTGGGACTACAGGATCAATCCCTCTTTCATGGACTTCAAGTAAATGTTTATTTAATTTATATCAGGAGGAAATTGATTAAGATTTGCTGAAAATTCCTTTTTTAAAGAATTGCTATAAATTTTGTAATCAAATTTTTATTTATAATTTTTTTACTTATGGTTTGATGTTTTCCTTTGTGGTAGGTGGTTTGGGGTTTTGTAGTCTTGATTGGAATTTTATGGTCTTAGCTACAGTTTAGTGTAAATCTTTTGAACAAATTTTTTTAAAAGTGATCTACTAACAATTTGACTTTTTCATTTTTTATTTTAACTGTAATATTAGTAGCGTTTTAATCTCAATTATATAAAAAGATCTTGCCATATTTAAATAACCAATATAATAAAATTATAAATGTATATGTTATAATTTCTAGAATATTGACATTATAATATTGATTGTGAGATGGGAGTGTGCGTGGAGGCGGAAGGTTGATTGAGCTTTTGTTAATTATAGTCTGTATGTAGGTAGGCTCATGAGGCTCTCATAGATTCTTAAGTTGTTTAATTTGATTTATATATTAAAACGTATATTATATGTTTAATTTATAATAAAAAGCAGAATATAAAATAATTTTGGTTTATTATTAAACATTTTTTTGGTTTTTTAATATATTTTTCAAAATTTATTATCTATTATGTTTTTAATTTTTTTTTAAATGTTTTGTGGAATATTTTTTTTTAATTTTATATTTTATATTATTTTTTTATTATATTTCTGTGTAATTGAGGATACATTATAACACGATTTAATACTCAAATTCGATTTGTATTAGCTAGTAAAAATCCATAAATCATAAATCACCCAGTAATAATTTACAGTTCTATGTGAGATAGGGCTGTTGAATCAAACTTCTAGACATACCCGAAGAAGGTGCTGTTCCCCCATAGTTTATAGCAGCGAAATAATATATCAAAAGATTAGATAAGCTATATTACTCGTTAGTTCATCTATCAAATGGGATCAATTATTCAAGTTTGCGTGAGTCTGAGGAAGACCCTCTTCAGAAGCTAGTGCTACTTAATTATTTACCATATTATTATTGTGAAGAACCATTTATATGCGTAGTGTTACCGAATTCTCGTTCCTAAGGTCCAATATTTCAGATTTGGGCCGGTCCCAGACTTGGCCAAATGTCATTATATTCAACCGTATTATCATGTATAGATATCAAACCAGTAATTAATATGGCTGTAATATGTTCTAAGTCTTCTTATATGTGCAGTTCTTGTCCTATTTTCAGATTTTTGGCATGAGTCATCCAACACACATGAGTTGCAATCCAATTATTTTCTACTTTATCGGATCGTGTTTCTAAGATTACAAATAACTCGGAAGTTTGTATTAAAAGGAGAGTTGAAATATAACTTTCTAGTCTTCACACATAACTTTAGTATTTAATAGGGAGTGGAAAGCTGTTGTCTGCACAGATAAAAATTCATAACTGCGTGGTACAATACGACATCGCTTCAATTTACCCACTCCTACCCATCGTGATCCGTAATACTTATGAAGATACTAACTTAGAAGAATAGGTCTACGCAATAAGCTCTAATGTGTATTAGCATGTTACTTTCCGAACGTGTTCTACATATTAGTCAAATCGTGATTCTTGTGTGTGTGATAACCACACACAGTAACACAACCCGTCTGGTGCAGACCAGTTTATTTTACAACCCGGTCATCTAAGAATATCCTCAGAAGGTTGTATACCGAGTTTCATCACTCTGAGTCAATATTCAGCATATATGAGACATATTTTGGAATTTAAGGTGTTTGTAATCTATGATTTTTCGTGCTTTATCAAGAGAATCTCAAGTCACCATATATATATTAGTATACAACCTATACAAAGTTGTACTATTCTTTTTTCTAAACTAAGTGCTACATAATCAATATATATTACATTGATTTGGGACCTTATCTGAAGGATCACACAGAAAACTCTGATTAATTAGGTTTTATTAACATGCTAATATTGCTTACCATCGAAATTTCATTAATCGAATATATTCACCATGAAGACCTATTCTTATAATATGTTATATTCTATTTGTTTTATTTGCTTTAAACATTTTGTTTATACTATATTGTTTAATAATAACAAAAAATTAAAAAAAATATAATATTAAATAATTAATAATATGAATTCATATATAATAAATAATAATATATAATAACATTAAAAATGATTTCAGTAAATATACTTCTATAATTTCAAATATGTTATTGAGTGAATGCAAAAATGTTTCTTGACACTTGATCCTTCTTAATTAATATATTGTACACTTACACTCCGAGGATCGAACTCTGAATCATTTAGCCATTCAATAATACTCATAATAAATTTAATATATTAATAATTAATTAAATAAAATAAAAACTAATTATTAAATACAATAATTAATAATATATATAAAGCAGTAAAAACAACAAATTAAACGCATCCTGACTGGGATTAAACCGTCAGCCCGGAGTCCGGAGCTGGGTCGACGTCTGAGCTCGGATCGTCGGAGCGGATTAGGAGTCGAGTAGTCGGAGCTCGATGGAGTCTGAGTCAGGAGTCCAGAGGTGGATTCAGTAAGAGTGCCTAGGACATTTCACTACAGATCGTTTTCCTTCGTGAAACGAATCCTACGTATTAACTATACTAATCAATAATCATATAATCCTCTCAATCTCAATACTATAATAGTGAATATGATATTCGCTCGCGCCTGACACATAAAGAGGAAAGACGTTTTTCGGAGAGCTGCCCACAGGATTAAGTCATCCATCGCTCGAACCTAACTCTCATAGTGGCTTAGATCTCAATATAAGATATTGAAGCACATAAGGGTATTATTTGAATGTTGGGTAGCGGTATCGACTCTTCGGGTGCCTGCCTCTATTATACATCTCACATCAGACCATGAAATTTCAGGATTCGAAGCATAATAGACATTATAATGTATTATATTTCCATAGATTGTTCAGCATGGATTCTATTCATTCATATCTGAGAAGTGTTTGCTAGATACACACGTTGATATAAAACACTACTGTTCGTAATATCTGCTGTTTCTGTATTAATCTATATTAATATAATATAATATCTATATCTATAATTATTAATATTTATATTAATTTACTATATTATTATTATATTAATAGTATATATTTTAATATATAATAATTTATTAAACTTATTATATATATATAAAATATATATATTATATAATCAAAAGCATTCAGTAAAAAAAAACTAAATAAGAGATGGGCTTGAACATGTTAAAATGAAATAAAGCTGAAAATTAATTTTATATAATCTAGTTCAGTGGTTGTCATCCTGGGCGGTACCACCCACTAGCAGGCGATTTATGCTTTTAGGTATGCGGTACATTATTTACAGCTTTCGTTAAAACTTGTTAAAATCTCAGACTAGTGAAAGATACAGGAATAATTGCTCGCAAACAGCCGATGGTTACATCTGTAATATTAAAAAAATATTTGAAAAATTCCAGGTTTATTCTATCCAAGTTTTTAAATTGAGAATTGCATCAGTTTCCAGGATGTCAATTAAAGATGATGTAACTGCAGAAGAGATTTAAAGGTTTGGTAATCATATCATTGAACTTAAAATAGATATGTTAAAACGATTTAGTCAAATCTTGAACTTACAGTGCATGACTGAATGATAAATCATTTTGATGCAAAAACTGCTGATGCTGA
>JABUQX010076746.1:0-7500 GCA_015478945.1 Trachelipus rathkii | reverse complement strand
TTTTATTTTAAATCATAAAGATAATAAAATAATGAGAAAACTACAGGACCTATAATAATAATAATAAAATAATTAATATAATATATAATGAAATAATAATAATAATAATAATAATAATAATAATAATAATAAATAATAATAATAATAATAATAACTTACAAATTTAATACATAACAACAAGAAGCACATACACAACTTTTATTTATTAATGATGTTTGTGTAATTGGTGTTTTCTTTTTAGTCTAGTTTCCAACCCGGAATGGTGCAGATTACCCTCCATGGCACACAGAATAATTTACCAAATCCTAAACAATCAGTGCGTACTTTAAAAGACTTAACGAATAATTTTATGTGCATGACTAACCTAGGCGCTCCTTCTTATAGCTTCACAGTATATCAGCAAAAAGGAATTAGAACGAAAATATTCTTATTTTAGATATATCTTTCGAGTAAGTCCGTCCTCTGAGCTCTAATCAAAAATGGGTGGCGATCATGTGTATTTGAGGAAAAAGATAGATATTTTCTTTTAGCGCAATATGAAATAGTATATATCTTGATTCCTGAAGATTGTGTCTTAGATGGAGAGAATAATTGTTACCAACATTTTTCTTTACATTAGAACGTCTTTACTGATCTGCATGGTGCAGGAATTTTTCGGTCTTAGTATTGTCCTGTTCCTTATCTTGCTTTTAAGCTGGTTTTCTTATTCAAATGTTGAGACGCATTATCGCGAAGTTTGTTAAGCAGATGGAAAAAAAAACTAGAGTTTGATTAATGATTTGTATTTCCCAGAGAGTGAGGGGGGACGAAGTAAGTTTTTTTTAAAAAATCAATCGCATTTTATCTGATATTCACCATAAACATTAAATTTTGTATGAACTTTAATGACTATTTATATATATAATAACTTATATATATAAAGTATATATTATAATATATATATTATCAATATATATATATATATATATATATATATATATATATATATACACTATATCTTGAATATTAATATAATAATATATAATATCTCCACTATTATATATATATACAATTATATGTATATATATATATATATATATAATAGCAAAAGCTACTAACATCGATATAGTACTAAGGGAATATATATTATAAGTAAGTTAATGGTGCAAACGCAAGTTGATTTTGATAAGCTTTATTGCATTCTGGCGAACGTAATAACATTTTTTTCTTCTTTTCAACAAAATCCCAAGTGCTTTCGGTAGCCGTGCTTAATTTTTATGTTTCGCACAATGAATACATTTATGATTGTACTAGTACTACTCACTGTACGTAAATCGAAATGCACACACACATATGTTGTATACTTTAGTGACGTATTGTCACGGGACTTTATTATATACAAGTATGAAGTAAAAATGTTGTTGGGGGGAAAAAAAGTCATTTTGCATAATAATGTTAGAAATAGTAGTAGTAGTAGTAGTCGTGTTAGATGGAGATGTTGGTTTTGTGTGGTGATATAAACTTTTATTTTTAAAGTCTTCCATGTTTTTATTAGGACGTGGTCGTGTCTTCAATAAAGCTTGTTTTTTTTTGTTGCTTGCAGATAAATTGTCATTTCTTACTTTGTTACGCAACAGACTTCTACAATCTCAACACACACACACGACACATCATATAATGATATATATAATCATATCCTATTATATATATATCTAGTATATCCATATAATATCAATATATATATAGTATAATATCTGAGTATATTATATTATATACCATTATATAATAGTATAATATATATATATACTATAGTATATAATATATATATACTATATATTAAGCTATATATATATCTCGCACCTCAGTTATTTAGCCTTATTTATGTCTAGTAGGATACGGACTACCTAGACATCAACGGACGAGGGTAGATATCGAACCCCTGACCCTTTTCCTGTAATACTATATATATATTATATATATAATATAGTACTATATATATATAGTATATAATATAATTAATATATATATATATAACTATTATATATTTAATAAAAAATGATGATACCGCATTTGTTACTAGAGATATGAAGATTGTGTTTGTCTAGTTTGTGTGTGTTTTCTTATTATTTGCCCAAAGAGAATAGGCTACGAAAATCATAATGTTTTTAAGGCCTTTCCTTGAAGATCTCTTGAGATTCAAGTTTCTTTCTTTTTCTTTTTTTTCTCTTATTTTTACTTCGACTTTTTCATGTGTCCAACTAAAATGATAAATGTCTACTGTTAGAAAACGGACGTGGCGAGAAGCTTCCTCTTTAATAAGTTGGAATGAGAGAGAAGAGAGAATGTGGTGGACTGCTGTCCGCAAGGGTGTCATGAAAGCATAAAGTAGATTTCTCCAGAACGGTATTGAGGAGGAGGTTAGAGTGAAATTAGATACTCCATATATATGTTCACTAGTGAACAAGCCATTCTCTAGTTCAGTGGTTCCCAATCTTTTTTCAGTGGCGCACCCCCAAGAATAAAAAATAGATTCCATGCACCTCTATCCTTTCTATACTATATATATATAAATATACTATAATATCATATACGAATATATACCTAGCTATATCTATATATAGATTATAAATAATACGAGTACTACTATCTATATAATATATGATTATTTATATATATATAAAGCCTAATTATATACTATACATATAATATGACTTTTAATGAGAAAAGATGGCGCTCCAGACCATCTAACTTTATAAATTCTAGCCGGTGTACTTTCCTGAGAGCATTAGTTTGCAAATATCTTAAGCTCTGGTTCAATGGTTATTAGTATTATACTATACAGTCTCAAGATCTGGCATAGGCACTAAACGCTTTTCTCGCTACATAAATAGGTTGACCCAAATGGAAGCAAGGAATTAATTGCAGTTTGTGCTAATTTAGGATATTCATTTTTCAATCTATGCCACCAATTTGACAAAGCTGTTTCATGAAAATTTTTTTCTTCTTAAAATTTTTTATTTCCTTAATTTCCTAGTCTTAATATAATTTCCAATCCTGGGTATCTCACATTGAATTGATTTTAAGACCCTTGTTCTAAAGTCCGTCATCTTGGAAAGGTTATAAAAATTTTTCTAATAAATTCTTCTCTCAAAATGTGTCAGGCGTTTGGTAATGTTTGAATGAAATCATTCAAAGTTGGAAACCTTTCCAAAATTTCGACTTCGATATTTTCTTTCCACAAAGCAAGTTTTCTCTCAAAAGCTCCTCTAATTTTCTCACCTCATTGCTTTAAAGCAACATTAAACCCTTTTTCAACCGCTTAATTAGGTTGAAGAGACAAGCTAGCATATTTATATTTCTCAAAAATATCTGCCAGATAACATGCTATACTATCAGACAACTTTTACTGCATAGCAGGTTTGCAAAAGTTCATCTTTAAGCTCGGTAACTCTCTTAAGTATTTTGCCTCAAATTGAATAACCACCTCCTACTGTCTGTATCGGTTTAAAAAATAAATTTAAGGTTTCTATCATCACGCTTGTCGGCATCACCCCCTGGTATTTCGAGACGCGCCCCAAGGGGTGCGTACCCCAGTTTGAAAACCACTGCTCTAGTTTACCTTTTCAAGGGTTTATTGTTTAAGAAGGTCTTAGTGCACATGACCGACAAACGTTATAGTTTTCTTATCGTTTATGTGACATTTTGGTTTAGAAGTACATGGTTTTGAATGAGACGTTTCACAAGTGACTCTGACGCCGATTTGTCGTCGCGTCAACATCGCGTAGAGAAAGGTGTTGTTGCTCCGCTAGAACGCGACATTGACGCACGACGATGAGGCAGTACATTGGGAGTAATTAACTAACAAATGACCTCTACACCTATTCGAATCGTCTTGCCATAGGTAATAGCATTTTTTTTATATATATATTAATGTTAAACTCAGTTTTAAGTATTTTAATTTAGCAGTATGCATAATTCCCATAGCGAATCTTTTGCTACAAAATATGCTTCATCGTGTAGAGCCATTTTCCTATGCCCTGTAAACCAAATGAACAACAGTATATCAGTCTTCCTTTTAACTCTTTAATTAACACACGTGTTTTATAAGTGAATAATAAGTTGTTAAACTTTTTTCTATTAACAAATACAGAACGAGAATCATTAAAAAGAGCAATCTTGATAAGAGTTCTTGATTTATATACAAAAGAAAATCGCACATTTTATGATTATGTAGTTATGTTGTAAATAATAGTATAAGATGAGTTTCATTTCAAATGAAAATTTAGATTTAAAAACATGTCACACAAACATTACAGCTAAAAGTTTGATGATGATAATTTTAAATATATATATAATATATATTATATATTATATATATCATACTATATATATATCCCGAATATAATATAACTATATATATAATATTTATATTATATATATATACTAATATATATATATTATTATATATATATATATATTATATAATAATATATAATAAACTGAATATATATTACATACCTAGTAGTTAGTAATATATATATGCCAGCATTCCGAAAGCATACACTGCATGTAACTAAAAAACTATAACAGCACAGGAAAATAAATAACATTTTGATTTCAGCAAGCAATTTCATCGATGAACCAGTTTAGATAGAAAAAAAATCTATTTTTTTTCTAATATTTATTAATAACACCTTACAAATTAATATAATCTTACGTCTGGCAGCGTACGCTCTCTTCAAATTAACTTTCCATTTCTGCAGTAGTACGAAGGCAAGAGTTACAACAAGAGTTACCAAATAGTTTTTTTATTATGCTCTGGCGAGAAAATTGTTATTTTTTTTTTTGTTTTCCTTTTTTAGGGGCCTTCAGCCGACGACCTGGGACAGGAGGGGGGCGAAGTTCCCCCGCGTCCCCCGGTAGACGAGAACCCCGACTTCTGTATCCATCTTTTGTGGTTTACCCTTGGGGTATCCTTTTAGTTAAAAAAAAAATGACACTTTGGCAACTTTGACGCTCCTCGAGCGATAGAGCTCCTTCGTTCTTCTCCAATAAACGATCATTATCATACAATACAGTTTTCCAACATTTTAACAATTTTAAATTTTCAAAAGCGTATTTTTT
Source organism: Trachelipus rathkii (assembly GCA_015478945.1). Lineage (NCBI taxonomy): Eukaryota > Metazoa > Arthropoda > Malacostraca > Isopoda > Trachelipodidae > Trachelipus > Trachelipus rathkii. Next base: position 2,397 of record JABUQX010076746.1, on the reverse strand, counting down.
TTTTTTTTTTTTTTTTTTTTTTTTAGTTTCACGATAAAAATGTCTCCGATTCTAATCAAAATATATCTATTTACTTAATCCTGTAATACTAACTGATTTGTTTTCCTGAAAAGGTTAGTAGTGTAGTAGTGAAAAGAGCAATACTTATATAATAAATAATATATATAATATATATATATATATATATTATATATATACATTACTGCTACTATATACTATATACATGACCATATTTAATCCTGCTACTACAGAACAGAATATATATAATATATAAATTATATAGTTATTTATCATAACTTATAATATTAATATATATATTAAATTAATAACATTACAACATATATAGTATATAATATACTAACTATTATAACATCGTTAATATACACACTATATACTAATACGCCATTATACTATTGATAACCAGATCACTTAGGCTTTGTACCCGGTGCCATGTGCTAAAACTATAACTTAAAGTTTATTCACTTAAGTACGTGTAATTGATGCAAGTTAGAGGGGTATAATGCCAAAAACCCAATTTAAGAGACCAAGCTAAGTCTTTCATAGATTTTTTTCAACAATCCTACCTATATAAGGTAAGTGCGATATATTGGCCTCTGTTAACGATCATGTTATAAATTTCATTATCCTTAGTAAACAAAATTTTAAATTTTTCGTTGGGTGGTCCTATCGTCACGATCTTGCTCGTATATATATATATATATATATATATATATATATATATATATATATAGTATATATATTAGTATTATATATATATAGTATATATACATATTCTATAATATAATAATATACCATCTAGTTATTATAATTCATAGTCAATCTAATATATGTTTTATCAAGAGACTCATACTCCTATAAATGATATATATTACCTAACTAACTGATCAATATCATCATAATTATCTATCAATTTAATATTATTTATAAGAGCTAACTATTTCTTCGTGTCAGTCACAGAGTCGAACCGATTATTATCCCTTATGGGTAGATGCATATTTAAGCCTCAAAATAATAGTCGTATAGTCTCCAATAGCATATATAATATATAATATAATACTTTGTTAGCGTCCCATCGTCGCTTAAAAGTCTATACACTACTACTATATTTAATACTACATAAACAGCAATACTCTACTCAACATCTTGTACAATACTTTAAATACATCCTGCCCTCACGACTAGTCGGAATTAACATAGAAGAATGTTAGTAAAACGATAATTATCTTGATATATATTGTCAGCCCTATGAACACTAATCCCTTTAGGCTCTTTACTATACTATATATATACATATTTACATGTTAAAGTTCGAGTATAAACATGATACCATACCCTTAATAGATCTATACTATAGTGTCTAGTTCCTGAAGTGAGTAATATGCTTTCGTCCACCTAGCTTATTATCCACATTATTAATGGCAGACTTCTGTTCTCCAATGATGTCTTACTCGTCTATAGCAAACGTAGAGTCGCGCCTCTCCCATACTATCCTGTCTATACCTACTTATAATAACTCTCTCTTAAATCATATTAGCTTATTTTCTAGATCTATCTTTAATGGAAGGCATTACTACTTACCTCTAGTTTGCATTGCGTCCTAAGAGGAAATCCAGTTAATCAGAATCAGATTTTTTTACACCCGTAATCAAATCTTATAAAGTTGCATAGAACTTATCTCTATTTCTTCCTAACATCATATCATTCTCAACATAGATGGTCATTCTCTTGCTTGCTTTAATTAAACTACGTACGTACATTACCACACCATCCTACACATTGCCATTAAAAAAATTTTATTCTAAAGTTGTGATTAAAGCATCATAAGTTCCTGCCGTGGCTCTAACGATAACAATGGCATAGAATCATGAGAGAATCAATAATTGTAAATGATCTTCCTTAGATGACCCGTACTACACTTCGAGAGACGACGATCGCATGATGCCCTGTTTTATTACAATAAATATTTTAACCACGGATCTCTTACTGCTTGTTCACCTTCTCGTGAATATGAAGTTCCTGAATAATTCAACACCACCAGATATTTGGCATCAAGCAGCCATGATCACGATCAACCTCATTATGAAGCTAAGTCGAGTATATTCCATCAGTAAGGACATTATTAAGATTATATAGTGAACATATATAATCTCCATACACTCCATATCACACATACACTACCACTCTACACCTCCTCAATTATATATAGTACACTGTTATCTATAATATATAATATAATATAAATATATATACTATATATATTAAATACATATATATATATATTATGGCACGGAATGTTGGGAGTTCTCTTCTTTTTCCTCCACCTAACACTGTTTCGATCTGAGTTTCTTTGAATGTTTTCTTGTAATCTCTCCTTCG
>JABUQX010076745.1:0-26635 GCA_015478945.1 Trachelipus rathkii | reverse complement strand
ATCATACCATACACAACTTTCCTACTACACTCTGCATCATCCAGTCCCTTTTCATCCAATACATACCCTAAATATTTAAACTCAAACATTTGTTCCAGCTGCTCACCATCTAACTATAACTTCACACCGAGGACTGTCTCACTCACAACCATATTACTTACTCTTATCTACGTTTTTTTTACACCTCTTTTACACACCCTGCCAATCTCTCTACCAATCCTCTGAGACTCTCTTTGCAGTTCCATACACAAAACTAAGTCATTCATATAATAACGGGTGACACCCACCCTCACATCTCCATCATTTAACACCATTTCCTGCCACCCCACCTCAAATTCTTTTTCTTAACCTCATCCATATACAAATTAGAATAACCAAGGAGACATTTTATTTTTTTAGACACAAATTCTTTGTAATTGTGCATAAAATTAGGAAAGAAACTCCATTAATACCTAGTTAATAATAAGTTTATTACACAACAAACAGAAATTAACATAATTAAGATACGGAACTTATATTTATACTGTATAATATCTGAGAATACTCTAATTTTATTCATTTCTTTATTAAAAATGACTTCAAACTGCATTGATGAATTTACTTAATATATAGATGAAATATACTTATCATTAATTAGGTGATAATTAGGATTAATTATTAATTTAGGAAAAAAAATTTTGCCAAAAAAAAAAAAAAAAAAAAAAAAAAAAAAAACCTGCGGAGCTTAACAAAGAGCTCACAGTATGGATATGACCAGATGACAGTACTTCTATAGAGACTCAACTTGTTAATCAGGGCTTAAGTTTAAGTAGATATATATAAGGTGGCAGGAAGTTGAAAGAAGTTCGGTTCAGGCTGGAGACTTTTCCAAGGGTTCCGGTTCAGTACATCCCTAATATATATATATATATATATATATATATATATATATATGCTATATATATATATATATATATATATATATATATATATATATATATATATATATATATATATATATATATATAATATATATATATATATATATATATATATATAATAATATATATACATATATATATATATATATTATATTACATTTTTTGTTCCTGTGTACAGGTTCAGGGCACTCCTCAATTAGCAGGCTATACTGAGTGGCATCTAGAATAACACTGGGGTTTACCTAGACATAACTTAGTAATGTCAATATAGACATCATCTTATAGAGAGTAAATTCAATTCCCTGTGCAAAATTACGTCCGAATGAAAGTACGGAGGGGAGATTCGCTGGCTAATGTAAGAAAATCAATTCCATAAAATAGTTTATGGCAGAAAAATATCTACTACGTGGTGTCACTAAAACGTAGTAGTAGTAGTAATAATCATCCTTCCAAGACTCTCTACCTGAATTTGAGATTAGGGTGCGTAAATATCACAGCATGGAAGCTCAATAGTTAAATAGAAAGAATATGACCTAAGTTGACCAAAACATTAATACACAGTTTAATATACCCTCATGGAGAACCATAGCGAGCTCAAGATTTAAAATCCCTTGCATTCACCAAAAGATTTAATATCACCAACCACCTTCCTACCACACTCTACATGTCTCAGTTCCCTTTTCATCAAGCAAATAGCCTAAATATGACTCAATTGTTTCCAGTTCACCGCCTCAACAAGATTTCACACTGCAGACTCTCCTCCTCTACCAAAATCCACCTTGCTCTTATCAATATTTTCAAACCCCTTCTTTTACCTTGTCAAAACCAGCCATCAATCCTCTCACTTTCTTCAATTCACATACTAGAGCAAAAATCATCTCAGTACAACAAGCAAAAGCACACTTCAGTCTCTTCCATCCTCCATCCAGTTTAACTCCCTCCCCTGCCACCCTTACCTTTAATTCTTTCATAACTTTATCCATATACAAATTAAATAGCTATGAGGATATAACACAGCCCCCTGCTCCAATCTACTATTAATATTAAGTACATTCATTCCACTTCATTTACTCTTACACAAGCTTTTTCACTAACATACATACTTTTGATTCCATTCAGAATTACACATACACACCATACACACACACACATATATATATATATATATATATATATATATATATATATATATATATATATATATATATATATATATATATATATATATATATATATATATATATATATATATATATATATATATATATATATATATATAAATATATTATAATATATATATATATAAAAATATATATATATATTGATAGCAGACAGTGATGTGAGTCATCATCACTCTCATCATCAGAACCCATTTTTCATCCAAGTATTTTAACTTTGATTTAGAATTGATATAAATAATGTATATGAAATTAAATCAACTAGATATTGTAAACATTAAATAACTAACCTTGTTTTGGGTTAGATGACGTTTTGCAAATCAAGAAAGCAGAACAAAAAAAAGGTCTCCATATGGACTAAAACTTTCAGAATGAATACAGATAGAATATAGTAATAGTATAGGGTACAAGTAAAATGAAAGTTTCTATCAAAAAATTTCCGGAGTAAAAAAAATAAAAAAAATAGCTTTCTTTGTTCCTCTACTTCAGCTATTCAAAAAATCCGTTAGTTGAAAAAGTTAAACTCCCGTTGAAAACCAAAAATAAATAATCATCAAATTAATACTTCTTTAAATCATAATCATTTTAACCGATATAAAAAACAAGACTAAATCAAAGTTCATTCCTATAAAAAATAAAAGAATAAAAAATAACTCACATTAAAACTGGACAGATACAGAAGAAAAAACCATGAGCCCCTTTTATGTGAAGCGACCCACATACATACCTAAAAACTAAAACAAGTATCTTATAATTTAAACTTTTGTTTTTTCACCCCCTAATTACATCCCAAAGCCTTCCTTAATTCGATTATATTTTTCATATTATTTTTCTTAGTCAAACCATCTGCTATTTGTAACCTCGAATTTACCCATTCTACTGACTTAACCACCCTATTTTCCATTTTTTCCTTTAAATTAGCTAACTCTATTCTCAAGATCTATTCTTTACCCCATACAAATTAGATTTCTGCTGTCTTAAAATTTACAAATCACAATGTGGCTATAATAATCCCATTTTTCCAATCAAGTGATGATGTTAATTCTCCATAATCTATTTTAGATATTTTGACTCTAATATCCACTATGCTCAAGGTTTCCTTCAGAGTAAAGTCACATTCTTTCTGCTTTCTTTTATGCTTTAGGACTTCCACGTAAAGGACGTATATTGCCTCTCCTATCTCCTTATAAATTAAACCACCGTACCCTATCACTGTGTCCTTCCTCGCTCACATTACAAGAATTAAATCTGAGTGACCACTCCAACCTCATTTTCACCTTTACTGTAATTTTGGTATTTTCATTTGATTCTTCCTTTTGCTCTTTGACCCCTTTATTCAGCTCATACATAAAATCTTCTATACATTGTATCTTTTCATCTCTTAAAAAAACTAAGTCAAAACTAAGATCCGGGACAGTATTTTTGTTGCCAATCAAGATTAATTTTCAGCAATGATCTATACTCTAAATGTCCTTCTTATTCAATTTTATTTTTATCTTTTCCTCTTTATTATCTTGTTTTATTTTGAATATACTCAATTTTTCCTCTTGTGCTTTTCTGACTTATAAACTAATATCACCCCTCCTTTCTTTTGAACCACTTCTGTCTAGATGTTGGCAGTTGCTTTCATTCTCTTTAACCTTCAGCTCTTATTTGTTTTAGATGTGAGTTTTCTCCTCAAACCTTTAATTATGTGTTAAGTCATCTGCTGATTCCCATTCTACACATAAATAACACCATTCTCTTCCCATTTGAATATAGTGTTATCTATTTTACTTCTCTTACCTCCAGTTTTTATTAACACTTCCACCAAGCTCTCATACCATTTCCTCGCTGCATCCTTTAAACCGTAAACCGTTTTCTTAAGTTTCCATAATTTTAGGGTATTAGCTTCATCCGGAGGTTTTATCACCACTTCTCTTTCCATTTCTTTTCCTTGTAAATAGGCTGTTTTTACATCCAGAGTCTTTACCTGCCAATCTTCCATATTTATTATTGAAAGTATTATTTTTAGCCCTTCTGTTGAAAAAGTAGGAGCTTCACAATCCTCGATTCCTAAACAGTCTTTCTCCATAAAACCCTTCACTACTAATCTTGCTTTCCAAATCTTAGCTCCATCTTGTCTTAAGTATCTTATTTCCTTTTCTTTCCTCTACCTCTTCAAAAACATTATTCTCTTTCAACTCCTCGATTTTCTTTATTCTTTTGTACAGCTATTTTATTTTCCTGGTGTACTCTGAATCTTTACTTTGTAAGTTACCTACTTTACCTTCACTGAAAAACAATTCACCTGTATCTTCCTCAACTTCATATTTATATAAAGTCCCCTTTTAAACTCTTCTTCTGAATCTAAATCTTGGACATTATACGTACCGTCCGACTTTCCTCTTTTACCTACAAACTCATCGCACTTTCTCATCTTTACCACCGCCATATTAAGTAGTGTGCTTATTCATAATTTCTTCTGCTCTGTGATCAAGGTTAAAATACTTGGGATGAAAAAAGTAGGGTTCGGATAAGTAAAGGTAGGTAAAAGAGAAATAAAAGGTGAAAATGTCCACGATGTTCAATTGGAAAAAAGAGAGGGTTTCGCAGTGGAAAGAAGAGTGGAAGATTGGATATGAAGAAGTAAATTCGGGTAAATATCTAGGTTTTAACTATTAGGAGTGCATTATGTGGAGAACCATGGGAATTGGTAGGAGGATTGCCAAGGGAGGAGATATCAAGCAGTGACGGAGTAGAAAAAATTATGAGTGTTCTAGAAAAGAAATATAGCAGTGACAAGAAAAGAGAAAAGATGGACAGTATGAACGCTTTTTTCAGAATTGAAAGAAGAAATAATGAGGAAATACAGGATTTTGTGAGCAGATTTGATGTGGCATTGAGAAGGTGTTCTGCAGCAGGTATGGCTGAACTAGGAGAGGAACACAAAGGAGGTTTGTTGTTGGGAAGGAGTAAATTGGTGGAAAGTGAAGAAAAAATAATGTTAGGAGCTTTAGATGGAGATTTAACGTATAACAGAGTGACGAGTTTGTTAGTGGGAATTATGGGAAAGAGTTTTCAGAACCAAAACAAGGAAAAGGTATGGTATAGCGGAGAGAGGAATAAAAATATCGAAAGAAGGAACGTTTGTTATAATTATTAATAAGAAGAGGACCCATGCAAAGGTTTTGTCCGGAATATAGACTTAGTGATAAAGAATGTGATGGATGTGGGAAGAAAGGACATGTGATGGAAAATTGCTGGATGAAAGATAAAGAATGTTACAAATGTAAAGGAAAAGGACATTTGGCTAATGTGTGTAAGGAAAGGAAAACGTTGACAAAAGAAGTGGTGTTGTTAGGGGATAGAGGGGTAGAAGAAGAGGATAACTGGGATATAATTAGTGCGATAGTCGATACAGGTTGTAGGAATAGTGTAATAGGGGAATTGTGACTAGGAGCAATTCTCTCGACTTTAAATAGGGAAGAGTTAGAGAAGATGAGAGAATCTGAAGAAAAGGTAGAAGCTACTTATGTTTTTGGGGAAAGGGAATATAAGTGTCATAGGAAATTTTTAATTCCGATTGTTCTAGGTAATAAGCATGCATTACTAGAAACAGAAATAGTAGAAGGAAACATACCTTAAAATCCATTTCGCGCCTAGAACATCTATTTACGTATCATAGGGTCTACCTGTGAAATTTTTTTTTGAAATCTGACGTCCCGTTCCGCGTGGGCGTTAAGTAAGTTTGTCATATATATATATATATATATATATATATATATATATATATATATATATATATATATATATATATATATATATATATATATATATATATATATATATATATCTATATCATCATATAATACCATTGCTGCTATCTTATGTATATCATATACATATATATATATATGTATCATATATATAACTATATATATATCATATACCTATATATATATATATATATATATATAATTATCATATCATATATAAATATATATATATATATATATAATATATCATATATATCTCGCCATATATATATATGTATTATATAAAATAATATACCTTATATATATATATATGTATCATATATACATATACTTGGTATGTATATATTATCATGTATATATATTTCCATATATATATATATATATATATCATATATATATATATATATATATATGTATATATATATATAACATATCTTTCTTTCTTTAAATATTCTTATATTTTAAGTGGGATAAGATTGCGCGTCGAGCGTCGCAGTAGTGCGAAGATCATGACGCAGAAACTCGAAAAGAAAGCCCAAACGGACGCGCCTCAATGCCCATTGCCAGAACAGAAGTCAATGCCGTCCAAGAAGAAATCCACCTCAAAACTGCGGGACGCGATGGACGCTCACCATGGTAGATCGTCAGTAAAGGGTTCGTCGCCGGGTGAACCACCCAGCCGCCCGCCCTCACCGTCCGCCATTCACTCCTGTTATACACCTTTCTTCCTAAGCATCTGCCAAGCTCCATTCTCCACAGTTTCAAACATTAGTTTTATGAGCTCAATCCATACTTATTGCATGATTCATCTCAACTGAATTGGTTCCCAGCATAACCACTATACAATCAGCAACCAATAAACTATCAATTCAATCCACTTTCCCATAGCGACAAACCCAATCTCAACATAACTCATTTATTCCTCAATTACCCTCTTACCTGTCTCTCTAATAAGTTCATTCCTCATTTTATCAATTCTTCTCACCTAGCACACCCCTAAGATTGTCCATCTAAACATTGAACTTTAGATCTATACTTCTTATTCAGACCATAGTCTCACTACTATACAATAACACAGGTAACAACATACCCTCATATAAGACCCTAGCACACTCAAGACAATTCTACATTCACCAAAAGTTTAATTGCACCAATGCAACTGCCATTCACGACTTTCTACACTCTGCATCGTCCGTTTCCTTCTCATCCAACGCTATATACCTAAATATTTAAACTCAGGCACTTGTTCCAGCTGCACCCATCTAACATACACACCGAGGACTGATCTCACTCACAACCATAACCTTACTCTTATCACGTTTACTTTCAAACCCCTCGCTTTTACACGCCCTGCCAAATCTCTACCAAATCCTCTCATTCTCTCTTCAGATTCGCCACACACAGAACCAAATCATTTTACGCCATAATAGGTAGGGCACCCTCACTCGTCTACTACAATTTCACTCTAACACCATTTCCTGCTATCCCTACCTCGAATTCTTTCATAACCCCATCCATATACCAATTGAATAACCAAAGGAGACATAACACAACCCTGTCTTACTACGCTATTAATCCTAAACCAATCACCATTGACACCATTTATTCACACCGCTTCACTATCGTCATATATATATATATATATATATATATATATATATATATATATATATATATATATATATATATATATATATATATATATATATATATATATATATATATATATATCATTAACACCTGCCACAGGGCTACCCTATTAACCCTGTAACAAGTTCATAAAACCTAACTACAATTTATTCTTCTCAATTGCTACAATGTAAAAATTTTATCTATACATCATCTACCACATCTAAATGCGCCTTGTTTTTCAACTAAACTCTTCAGTCAGTCAATGCACTCTTACCAGTATATATCTTAACATACAACACTCAATAAACTAATTCATTTTTAGTTTTTAAAGTTCCTCTTATCATCCTTACCCTTTATACAAAGGTACTATCACTGCTCTCCTTCAGTCTCCGGAACTACGCCCTCCACTAACGATGTGTTAAACAACTCTTCCATATCCAATCAATCATATTTTCTCCTCCATTCTTGAATTTGTCCAGTAATTCAATCTATACACGCTGATTTACCATTCTCCAACTTTCTTACTCTAACTACTAACTCCTCCCCAAAATACATACTGCCTCTTACACCATCAAACCAACACACATTCACTAAAATAATCATCATCATCAGCCTCACCTAGGCTCCCAGCAGACTGGGGATGGGATGCGCAAACATGTACCAGAAACAATAGTTCACTAGAAGAACATGACCTAACTCGACCACGAATGACTGCCCTTACCATAATAATAATAATTTGAATGAACTCTACCTGTACTGGTATCTTTCCTAAAGTCAAAGGATTTTGGAACAGAAACATTGGGCACAAAAGGTAAAGATGGTTGTAGATCACAAGAACTACTCTCTTCACTCAATTCTGACGCAGAATTTTCAATAATTGGTGCTGGAGATGGAGCTAAGCTTTCATGATTATAAATTTTTGATGCCAAAAGTTGACCCCGTAATGATCTTCGGATTGTTCTTCTATTTCTGGAGTTTTTAACATGTGAACCGGATAAATTTCCACTTTCCATACCTTCAATGTCCTCAGCAGTTTGGACTTCTTTGCAAGACAAATCCTTTTATATATATATATATATATTATATATATATATATATATATATATATAATATATATATTATAATATATATTATATATATATATATTATATATATAAGATATATTTTTTTTTTTGATGTAAGGGGGTGTGAATATCCCCCTTTTTTCTTTTTTGTTTTTGTTTGCTTTTTTAAATGTTTTGGAGTGGAGTTATATTTTGTATTGTTATCCAAGTTATTACCCATCCATCGTTCATCCTATTTGTTTCATTTATGGACAGAATTAGAATAAATAGATTGTTACTACTAATATATAATATTCTATATTCCAGCCTTAGTTTCTTAGTTTGTTATAGCTCCTGATATTTATGATTAATGATAAACTTATGTTTCATTTATAATATTATGATGTTTATAATATGATGATGATAAATATGATTGTGTCCCAATCCCACGTAATTGTTTATATTGGACACCATTACCAATCCTATTGAGCTCCCATGCTCCTGTTGTTACCGACGATTCCTGTATAATTATACAAGGATTTTGCAGGTTAGTAAAAATATATGAAAGTAATTAATTAAATATAAGTTAAAGAAAAATGATTTTATGGCTTAATTTAAAATACTTTAAGAATATTATTTAAGTAAAAGTTTTCCCCATATTCCAGTTGCTCCCGCACTGTATCTTCGTTTCCCAGTCAATCCTGCAGTTCCCTTTTTACAAATAGAACCCCTCTCAGTACGGCTTACCAGACCAGGGTATGTATTACCTAAATGAAAGAAAATTTAATATTAAGTTTATAATTTATAATAAATAAAATATTTAAATAATTAATTTAAAATAATAAAAATGAAAACTGGTGAAATCATAACTCACATGTGTTTTATGTTTTCCCCAGGGTTCTATTGTTTGACAGAAATTCTATTGCAGAGTTCCGTGTTGGGACAATTCTATTTTTGACAGAACTACTTTTCTGTTCCTTGGAGAGTCTTCTATTTCTTGACAGAAACACTTTTTATTTGTGGCTTGTTATTGTCAGACGTCGTTTGTGAAGAAATTCTAATTTTTGACAGAAATTCTATCGCAGAGTTCCGTGTTGGGACAATTCTATTTTTGACAGAAATACTTTTCTGTTCCTTGGAGAGTCTTCTATTTCTTGGCAGAAATACCTTTTCTATTTTGGAGAGATCTTCTATTTCTTGACAGAAACACTTTTCTATTTGTGGCTTGTTATTGTCAGACGTCGTTGTGACGAAATTCTATTTCTTGCCAGAAATTCTATTGCACAGCTATCGCATGGCTTTTCTTGGAAAAACTTCCTGTGCTTGTTAGCCTGATTTTACTGCTTATTCCTTTTGCTAAGCTTCCTTGTGAAAAAGCTTCCTGACCAAAATTCCTCTGTTGAGGATCGTATTACCCAAAAACGTTGGACTTATCCTGAAAATTACCCAACACTTCCCATTTCGAGGTGTCATATTAATCAATTTTGAAACGTGGAAAAAGTTAAGTTAATAGACGTGCTTAAATAAAAACATTGAACTTTTTCGAAAAACTATTATTAAATTACTTTAGAATATTTACTTAGAAATTAAACGAATCGTTTTAACTATTTATAAATTGTTGTAATGATTTAATATATTTCCCCATTTACCCCTGGTTCTCGAATTGTTTCATTATTGCTACTCTTTTTAGCAAAATTACTAACCACCTAGGTTCATATTAAACCACGGTGTGTTCATATATACATTGTGTAATTGTAATTGTGTGAAGGTTTATGACTATAGTATATGTGTAAGAGTATAAGAGTTTTGTAGATATTAATTAATTAAAACTTAAAAAAAAACTACTAGGGTGTTAATTAACCCCCTTCTTAGTCAACTTAAAAGTTATGTATGCAAAGACGAAAGAAATGTTTGGATGAGCCGTTCACCGCCGAATTGTCTACCAAGGGTGACGTGATGAATGAGAGGCTAGGTCCTGAAGACAACTACCCCCGTAAGCGAAGCCTTATCGGGTAAAGAAGAGGGGTATCGGAAGTAATACCGTCTGCTGCTCTTCTCTTATTATAGTTTGAGTCAGGTAAATACATATCTATTTGTTAACTGACTGTAAAAATCCTTTCTTATAAACTCATTAATTTAAAATATTAACTTATTAAAAACTTTCGGTATATATATATAAATATTTATTTATATATATTTATATATCTAAGGGTAGTAATATTCCATAGTTTAAGGGTCATCCGTATTTCTAGGCCATCTCTACAAATATTGGTGATCCTGGAATTACTCTCCCTTACATAGACTCATTAAATGGCGCCCGAACAGGGACCTAGTGTCCTTGCTCGTCGCGTTGCATTTTTTGAGTAGATTTGTGACTTGGTTCACACTTTCGTCTCTTGGATTTTCTGTAATCCGCTGGTTTCCTGTATCCAACAATTCGAGAAAATATCCATATAGTCCTTTGTTTTCCCTTAACTATTAATTAAAAATATTGGCTGATACGATACTAATAACAGAGACACTGCTGATCCAAAAGGACATATCAAACCTTGAACAAATAAAGAAATAAAATAATCAAAAAAATGCACAACCAAGAAGCGTATGTGTATGATTCCCCAGTCGTTGACTATACCCGTAATAGCTATTCGCCTGAGAGATATAGGGGAATAAAGCTGTTACAACGACATGAGGTCATAAGCCCAGTAAAAAGATTATTAAATCCCCCTAAAGCTCCTAGTTTTTCAAGAATCCCTAGACATAATAATGATCCCTTGTATACTACGCATAAATCTCAGTATACTGATTCATCTGCCCAGAAAGTGCAGTATCAATTAAACTTGATAAAAGAAATAACCAATCTTCTAAACCAGTTATCTGAAAGCTTAAAGGATACACAAATCAGTCATGCTGAATATCCTAACCATCATAATTGGAACAGTAGGAATCATATCTATTCCGCTAAACATCAACGTAGCTCGTCTCCTAAGTCGGAGAAGAGTAAATATTACTACAATAAGAATTTCAGTAAATGGAACAATGTGCAGTCGTTGAATAATTCAACCTTTGGTTATGACAGGTCTTATTGTACAAATGTCCCACGAAGTATGAACGTTGACTGTTATGACACATTATGTGACTATTGCAACAAGGTGGGCCATAGTCTAAATGAATGCTACAAATACCTCGGTATTTGTAGTTATTGCAAACAAGAAGGTCATAAAATAGCTGAATGTAGAGCACGTCCGACTCCTTTGTTTTCCCCTCAGAGTAGTCGTAGTTCTAGTATGGTTTGCTTGTTGTGCAAGAAAACGCATCCTGGGGTAAAATGTTTACTAAATGTTCAGAAACACGACGAAGTAAATGATACGAATATTTCTAGCATAAGTAATAGTTCCCGTTCACTGCCTCCTTGTCTTCCTAGTAAAATTGTCAAATCTTGTGAAAGTTGTGGTCAGTCGCAATTGCAAAGTAAATGTTTGGGTTTGGGTAACGTTGAAAAATCTAAATTACCAGAACAATTGGTCGACCGTAAAACTCCCATGGTGAGAAATACACCAGTGGAGGAAACTAAGCAATTAACACACGTGGAGAAAAATGACTCCGTTAAAAAAATTATTCAATCTAACGCCCCAAAGGTGGAAAACTTGGAAAAACCTATAATAAATGAAGTATTAGTTCCTAATGTTCTCAGTATAAACGATTTAAATAGTAGTACTGAAAGTTTGTGTCTTTTGGATGCCATTAATCATAGTGTGCAAGATACAAATGAATCTAATTATAGTCATGAAAGCCATTGTGTTTTAAATGCCTCTGATCCTGTTGTAAAAGGCATAAATGAATTACTTACTAGTAATGAAAGCCAGTCTTTTTCAAATGTTAACGATTCTCATGTTCATAGTAAAAAAGACGTGGTCGCTGATGATGAAAGTCAGTGCCTGTTAGATGAAAAATCACTATTGAATAAATATAGGTCAAAGTCTTCGTCTTCCCCACTTGTTGAAAATACTACTTTAGAATATAAATTTCCTTTATTCCCTTTGCTAAAAGTTGGAAATAAAAATACTTTGAAAAATTCAGTAAATAACCCTTGGTATAATGTAGACGATAAACCTATATCAAATTCAGCTCCAGCACCAACACTTGAATCAAGATTGCGTGTAGTGCAAGTTGATTGCGATAAAGGAAAATCTGGTTCTTTGATAGTTCCCGTCGCTGTTAATCCAAATAGTCATAACTACTATAGTTGTTTTGTGGACAGCGGAACTGGAACTAGCCTAATAAGTAAAGAATTTGTTTTAAAATGTTTTAAAGACGTAAATTTGTTACCGTCCATTGACTTAGGAATTAAAGAAATCAAGGGATTACATCGTAATCACATAATACCCGTTGATCATTATATAAAAATGAAATTGTTTTTCCCTAAAACTAATTTTGTCACAAAACCAATCGTTTTTGTTTTACTACCTTCAGAATTCCTACCTGAATTAATAGTGTTAGGAGCTGTTGCCCTGAGAGAAAATGGGCTGATGCCTTATATGTCTACTATGAAATTAGTACATAGAATAGGTTCAAAAATAGAACCAATATCAGTAGACACAAAGACCTTAACCTCCCCATATTCTCAATATTGGGATTTAACTTCCTTTCCATGGTGCTCTTAACATTGAAGAGGATTTCTGTGGTTATATTATATCTTATATAATCGAATAAATATAATGCCGCTAAAATATCTTTGGCATATCTCTTACTCAATTTCTTTTCTATCTCTTTTCCTGCCTCTTCTACCATCTTCTGGGTTTTGGGAATCCGGAGGGAAGGGGGGACTTGGGATATAAATAAATCAAATACTGAAATGCATTATTATTGCCTAAAGAAATAATTATTTTTATATAGGCCCTGCATATATAAGTCATTCGACTTGAATGGCTTATCCTTAGTTAGGAAAAATATGGTAATTGTTTACAGTATACTTATGTGTCTAGTATCTTTATAGCCTAAATTTGATAATATGCCCCATGATATATTTAATTTTATGAATTTAAAATTATATAAAATTTATTTACTAATATATATTTAATCAAAAGTTTCTTGCAGATGCAGATTTATTTTGTACATAATTAAAACCTGAACTAATGCAGTTAAGTTTTTCAGATACATTGTGGTGTGTTGACCTAGGTCTCATTTATCACACACCGCCCGCCATAAAACGTAGACTGTGATTTTTTTTTTTGATTAAAAGTCGAGTGATATCGATGTATGTACTTTTTCAGTGTAAAACTTATTAGTGAAATCGCTTGTCCTTGTGAAATAAATTGAAAAAGAAAAAGAAAATAATTTTTGAAAAATGTCTGTAAAGGTGAACATTTTGTAGATAAATTTTACTAACCACATTATGGCCAATACAAAAATATTTGTGGTCCCCTTTTAGTGTCCCATACTTGGACTGTATATTTCGTTCGAGAACTCTTACGAACCTCTCACTATTTCGGAACTACCCTTGGTCGTTGAAAAAAAAAATAAAAAATTTTAATGTTCCAATTCGGAAAACACTTAAAAAAATCCAAGGTGGGGAGTTTAGATTTAGTGGGGGGGGATGTAAGGGGGTGTGAATATCCCCCTTTCTTCTTTTTTGTTTTTTTTGCTTTTTTAAGTGTTTTGGAGTGGAGTTATATTTTGTATTGTTATCCAAGTTATTACCCATCCATCGTTCATCCTATTTGTTTCATTTATGGACAGAATTAGAATAAATAGATTGTTACTACTAATATATAATATTCTATATTCCAGCCTTAGTTTCTTAGTTTGTTATAGCTCCTGATATTTATGATTAATGATAAACTTATGTTTCATTTATAATATTATGATGTTTATAATATGATGATGATAAATATGATTGTGTCCCAATCCCACGTAATTGTTTATATTGGACACCATTACCAATCCTATTGAGCTCCCATGCTCCTGTTGTTACCGACGATTCCTGTATAATTATACAAGGACTTTGCAGGTTAGTAAAAATATATGAAAGTAATTAATTAAATATAAGTTAAAGAAAAATGATTTTATGGCTTAATTTAAAATACTTTAAGAATATTATTTAAGTAAAAGTTTTCCCCATATTCCAGTTGCTCCCGCACTGTATCTTCGTTTCCCAGTCAATCCTGCAGTTCCCTTTTTACAAATAGAACCCCTCTCAGTACGGCTTACCAGACCAGGGTATGTATTACCTAAATGAAAGAAAATTTAATATTAAGTTTATAATTTATAATAAATAAAATAATTAAATAATTAATTAAAAATAATTTACTCAGTGTCATACATTAAATTTATTGAAAAACTTACTTTAGAAATTGTTCATCATCATGCGATGATTTAAAAAAAATATTTTTTTTTAGTTAATAAGCTATACCATTACAATAGCCGTCCAAAGCACTCCTTTTTTTATTTTTTCAAAAGAAAACAGTTTTAATTTATACAAAAAAGAAAATAAATTAAAAGCTCATTAATAGCCTAGGTGAATAGCGTCCATTGTAATCACAAAAGTTCTAAATGGGGAGATTTAGATTAACTTTTTCTTCTCAAGCATTTGAATTTTTGATTTTATTAGCGGCGTCTTCTTCTGTAAAAGCTTTCAGTTTTAACATCTTTTCTCTGCTCTTCAAGTTTATTGATCTGTATGGATAATATTTCTTTTTTCAACCTTTTTATTTCTCTTCTTTTTCTTTCTAGTTATTGACTCTTTGAGTGTTCTTCATATCTCTATGGGCAGCCTCTTACATTTCAACATTTTTGAGTGATAGGAACTTTATGAATAGTTTCATGAGATCTTATAGCATTGTGGCACGTTCTTTAGAAATCAGGACTATGTCTTTCAGATTCTCCACTAAAATTGCTTAGTTTATAGAAAAACCCTCCTCCCACTGTCGCATTTCATGCGAAAATATCAGTCATAATTTAAATAATTTGCCACAATTCCGCATAACATTGATTCTCAGGTGCTTATAGAAAGAAAAAACTCATCAAGTCTCTTAGAAAGACAATCACCATCCAAAAATATTTTGAATTTAATTCAAGAGTAGAATGAGCTTCACTGCAAAGTAGAGTATAGTGCTTTTTCTTTCTCAGCAACAGAATCTGTGATTCAGTTATTGGTGTACAATGCCTCTAGCAATAAATCAAATCTTTGTTTCCCTTGTTCTGGCTGATAAAAAACTATACTAGGATCCAATGATGAGAGCCATTGGACAGGCTTGTTACTCAGAGGAATATCTTTCTAATATCTGTTTCTGTCTTTTGATTTGCAAAGTCTGGATTAGTTTGTCTGTAAATCTAATGCAAAAAGCTTAGTCTAGGACATTAGGACATTAGGAATAAGGAACAGTAAAAAGCCACATGGCCTATCGAAGACTGTCTCAGTCAACCCACTACCCAAAATGCTCATGCCAAAATCACCAAGACCCTAGGGCTTGTCAATTTGTTGTAACTACAAATCCACCAATTTGGCTTAGTCAAAACTAATGATATATAAATATGATACCCAAACCATCCACATGCATTAATAACTAAGTTATGGTCACACATGCCATCTAACAATAACTGCTATAACTAAAAACCCGCCAATTTGGCTTCGTCAATATATTATATGATACAACCAACCAATCCATAAACGAATCTAACCGTTTCTTAAATGTGGCAATCGAGTCACACTCAACAACTTCCTCTTGCAGACTATTCCAAAATTTAACAAACCCTCATTACTGAATGGCATGCAGTGTTGGTGTAGCAGGCATTTTACTGGACTTAAGAAATCTTTCTATAATATTAAGTACGAGACATTGTAAATCTGTGAACAGAAATGAACCAAGGTTCAGTTTGACGTCCAACCACTGGTCGTTAAAGTTAAGTTTTTTTTTTGCTTGAAGTCATTTTATAAAAAAATAATAAATACCTTCAACTGCACAAAAATCAAAATCACTTCATCAAACCTCAAAAAAAAAAAACACTTCAAAAAAAGTATAATTCCCTAAAAAAGAAAAAAGATATAAACAGATTAAGTCATAAGTCATACAGTCTAAAACACATCCATATACCAATCACCTTCAATCGGAAGGATGAACTTGGAACAACTTCTACGAACAGAATAGGAAGAATAGTAGGTAATAGTGAACTAAAAATAGAAAGGAAAAACAGATAGAAGTAGATTTATGGAATGTCATGTGCCTCGCCCTATCCTTTTCATTCACTATCAAAACATCTTCTCATTCCACAATTATAACAGTAAGGAAAAAAAATATATCAAAAATATGTAACATGGTCCATGGATCATTCTTCCATATGTTTGGAAAAAAAAAAAAAAAAAAAAAAAAAAAAAAAAAAAAAAAAACAAAATAAATCGTTATTTTCCATGACTTTTTTGGAATTCCCTGACTTTCAGCATATTTTAAAACGTTTCCCTGACTTTCCCTGACCAATTTTTTTTTTCCTGACTTTCCCTGACTTTCCAGAAAGTGTGAACCCTGAAATAGAACCCCTCTCAGTACGGCTTACCAGACCAGGGTATGTATTACCTAAAATGAAAGAAAATTTAATATTAAGTTTGTACTTTATAATGAATAAAATAATTACTTAAAAATAAATAAAATGAAAACTGGTGAAATCTTGACAGAAACACTTTTTATTTGTGGCTTGTTATTGTCAGACGTCGTTTGTGAAGAAATTCTAATTTTTGACAGCAGAAATACTTTTCTGTTCCTTGGAGAGTCTTCTATTTTTTGACAGCAGAAATACTTTTCTGTTCCTTGGAGAGTCTTCTATTTTTTGACAGCAGAAATACTTTTCTGTTCCTTGGAGAGTCTTCTATTTTTTGACAGCAGAAATACTTTTCTGTTCCTTGGAGAGTCTTCTATTTCTTGGCAGAAATACCTTTTCTATTTTGGAGAGATCTTCTATTTCTTGACAGAAACACTTTTCTATTTGTGGCTTGTTATTGTCAGACGTCGTTGTGACGAAATTCTATTTCTTGCCAGAAATTCTATTGCACAGCTATCGCATGGCTTTTCTTGGAAAAACTTCCTGTGCTTGTTAGCCTGATTTTACTGCTTATTCCTTTTGCTAAGCTTCCTTGTGAAAAAGCTTCCTGACCAAAATTCCTCTGTTGAGGATCGTATTACCCAAAAACGTTGGACTTATCCTGAAAATTACCCAACACTTCCCATTTCGAGGTGTCATATTAATCAATTTTGAAACGTGGAAAAAGTTAAGTTAATAGACGTGCTTAAATAAAAACATTGAACTTTTTCGAAAAACTATTATTAAATTACTTTAGAATATTTACTTAGAAATTAAACGAATCGTTTTAACTATTTATAAATTGTTGTAATGATTTAATATATTTCCCCATTTACCCCTGGTTCTCGAATTGTTTCATTATTGCTACTCTTTTTAGCAAAATTACTAACCACCTAGGTTCATATTAAACCACGGTGTGTTCATATATACATTTGTGTAATTGTAATTGTGTGAAGGTTTATGACTATAGTATATGTGTAAGAGTATAAGAGTTTTGTAGATATTAATTAATTAAAACTTTAAAAAAAACTACTAGGGTGTTAATTAACCCCCTTCTTAGTCAACTTAAAAGTTATGTATGCAAAGACGAAAGAAATGTTTGGATGAGCCGTTCACCGCCGAATTGTCTACCAAAGGGTGACGTGATGAATGAGAGGCTAGGTCCTGAAGACAAATACCCCCGTAAGCGAAGCCTTATCGGGTAAAGAAGAGGGGTATCGGAAGTAATACCGTCTGCTGCTCTTCTCTTATTATAGTTTGAGTCAGGTAAATACATATCTATTTGTTAACTGACTGTAAAAATCCTTTCTTATAAACTCATTAATTTAAAATATTAACTTATTAAAACTTTCGGTATATATATATAAATATTTATTTATATATATTTATATATCTAAGGGTAGTAATATTCCATAGTTTAAGGGTCATCCGTATTTCTAGGCATCTCTACAAATATTGGTGATCCTGGAATTACTCTCCCTTACATATATATATGGTATTATCATATTCCTCCTATCCTCATATATATGTGTATAGATACATAGATAATATATATATATTATATATATATATATATTATATATATATATATATATAATATATATAGGGAATATATAACGGTATATATATATATATATACGATATATAAATATATTTTTTATATATATATATATATATATATATATATATATATATATATATATATTATATATATATATATAATTATACGCTATATAGAAATATATACTATTCAAATAATATTTAAATATACAATCTAATAAATATTTAAATATATATATATATATATATATATATATATATAATATATATATATATATATAATATATATATATATATATATATATATATTATATATATATATATCTTATATATATATATATATATATATATATATATATATATATTATATATATATATATATATATATATATATATATCATATACTATTATATATAATATATATACAGCAAATATATACTGTATATATATATATATATATATATATATATATATATACAGGGTGTTTACGAAATAGGGGGACAAATTTGGAGGATATTATCTTTGTACCATTACAAGCGTTTTGTCTTAAATAAAGTTTCCTGTAAAGTTCTTCATTTAGTAGGTAATTGAGTTAGAAGGTGCAAGGGGGATGGTGTGAATATTGATGGTTATTTTCCTTAGATGTGACGAGTTGGCTACGAAACCTGCAACCGTAAAGTTAGTTAACCTAATAACAGGGGTATGCTGTCTCTAATATTGTACACTGCTATAGGTTGCTTGATAGGTAACACCTTATTATAGAGATAGGATGAATAAAACTAGGGTTGATAATATTCGAGCAATATTTACTCGGGAAAACGATACAAGCAATAACAATAATAATTTAAATAATAATGCGAATTCATAATAATGTTAATAATATTAATAAAAAACAATATTAATGCCTTAATAACAATAATTATTGATAAGTAATTTTACTATGATAATATGTAATAATACGAATAGGAATAGGAATAATAATGGTAAAGAAGTTCAAAAAAAATTATCGCAAGAACAATAAAAGAAAAATATAAATAATAATAATAATAATTATAACAATAAAAACAAGAGTAACAATTATAGCAAAATAATAATAATAAAATAATAAAAACAATAGTAATTAATAGTACTTGCAAATAATGATTCGGAAACTAAAAATTATAATAATGTTATTAATAATATCATAAAGATAATAAAAATAATACTACACTAATAAATAATAATAATAATAATAAATAATAATAATATAATTAGATTAATAAACAATAATAATAATAACAAATAATAAAATAACAAATAATAATAATAATAATAATCATAATAATTTTAATTTTAAATTTAATTTAAGTAGGATGGTAGAAACTAGAAATAATAAACTGTAAAGAATAGATAATTATAATGATAAAAATAATTAATAATAATAATAATAATAATAATTAATAATATAATAATATAATAATAATAATAATAATAATAGATAATAATAATTAGAAATAATAATAATAATAATAATAATAATAATAACCACATCTACGGAACATAAACACCAATATTCACATCATACATCTTGCACCGTCTAACTCATTTACCTACTAAATGAGAAACTTTACAGGTAACTTTATTTAAAAAACACTTGTAATGGTACAAAGATAATATCCTCCAAATTTGTCCCCCTATTTCGTAACACCCTGTATATACTATATATATATATTATATATATATATATATAATATATATATATATTATATATATATATATATATATTATATATATATTTATTTTACCACGACAATCGGGGAAAGGTTACTATTTTATGTTTTCCCGACCAGTGGGCCCATACAAAAGTGGAAAGGTGCACAGTTATCAGGGTGATAGTAACCCAAGCTTCAGTCTGAACCAAGTCAAGATATCCCAGCCATCGGTGGGCATGGCTAGGCTCTGGACTCACAGACCTACTGTGCGTGAGGCTAATAGGAATGTAGGTGTCTGTTTGTGTAATAAAGGTTACCGTTGTATGTGTTGGCTATGGATGAGTGAGGTGAGGGTATTGAGATTAGTGTATTAATACACTATGCCGTAACTGTAATGAATTACAGAAAATCTCTTACAAACGGCAATTTTTCGTGTCCGTCCTGGTGACTAGTCGAAAGTACAAATCTCGTTTGACGAGGACTCGAACTCACGACCCTAAGCGTGCAAACGCACCACTCAGCCACTGCGCACCGAGATCCTATATATATATATATTATATATATATATATATATATTATATTATTATATATATATATTATTATATATATATAATTATTATATATATATATATATATATATATATATATATATTCTCTTTCTTTCTTCACCTTCCTCTTATGCCCAAGATGGGGGTAAGGGGCTGTACAAGCATCGGAAAAGAAAAGCAGTAGGGAACATGACAAACATCGAAAAGAAAGCCCCAGCTTACCGGCCCCCTCTGTACCATTAATTAGTGAGGGCTCGTCACAGACAGAAAATCCGCCCTAGAGGCATCATGGGACCGCGACGGACCCTCCCTATGGGTAAATCGTCAAAGTAAGGGTTCATCCCCTGCCCAGGTGCCACAAACCATGCCCCATACAAACCAACCGGCCATTCTCTCCATCACGCACCTTTATTCCGCCTCTGCCAACTCACATTTCTCTCCTTTCAGACATTCGGTTCACCGACTCAATCCACTTTCTCTTCGTCTCCCAGCCGGTCGGTTCCCAACACACTCTCCACTAAACATCCGCTTAACCAAACCGACTATCATTCATCCTTTCCACATGACCAAAACCATCTCAACGTACTTTAGTTTATTCTCTCATTTACCCTTTCTTCAACCACACGACTCTCTAATACGTTCGATTACTACTTTATTATTCTTTTCACACCTAGCATGCCCTAAGATTGTCCATCTGAACCATTGAACTTTAGATATATACTTCTTATTCCAGACCATAGTCTCATACCATACAATAACACAGGTAACAACATGCCTCATGTAAGACTCTAGCGCATTCAAGACTTAGTCCCTTTACATTCACAACGATTTAATTGCACCAGCCACCTTCCTTGCCATCAACAACTTTCCTACTACACTCTGCATCATCCTGCCCTTCTCATCCAACACATACCCAAATATTAAACTCAGAACTTGCTCCAGGCTGCTCCACACTAACATAACTCACCACTGAGGACTGTCCTCACCACAACCTAAACTTACTCTTATCTACGTTTTACTTTCAACCCCTTCCTTTTACATACCCTGCCAAATCTCTCCACCAATCCTCTCAAAATTTCTCTTCAGACTCGCCACACAGAACCAAATCACCGCATACAGTAGGTAGGGCACCCTCCACTCCTCCCATTCTCCATCATTCTAACACCATTTTCTGCCATTCCCAACCTCGAATTCTTTTCATAACCCCATTCCATATACACATTGAATAACCAAGGAAACATAACACAACCCTGTATCACTCCGCTATTAATCCTAAACAATCACCATGACACCATTTTATTCTACACACGCGTGTCACCTATCGTCATACAAACTTTGATTCCATTTAGAAGCCTACCACCAACACCATATATCACAATACCTGCCATAAAAGCTTCCCTATTAACTCATTCATACGCCTGTTGTAAATCCCATAAAACCTAAATATATTTATTTCTTCTTCTCCCTCATTTTCTCAATCATTGTTTTTTAATGTAAAGATTTGATCCACCATCCTCTACCCACTCCTAAACGCACCTTGTTCTCACCAATCAGTCCTTCATTAACTCGACGCCCACTCTTTCGACCAAAATACCAGCAATATATCTTCCCTAACACTCAATGAACTTATTCCCCTATAATTTCTACAGTTCCCCTTTCTCCCTTACCCTTATTCAAGGGTACTATTACCCTCTCCTCCAATCCCTTGGAACTATAACCTCCATAAATGCTTTATTCCACAACTTCCAAATCCAATCAATCACCATCTCGGCTCCGCTCTTGATCATTTCACTAGCTAATTTCATCGTATACCTGCAGATTTACCGTTCTTCAACTTTTCTCACCCTACCCATTACCTCCCCTTACTTAATAAACCTTCATCCCCAAAATAACCTTTCCTTCTTGCACCATCAAAACCACACACATTCAGTAACACCTCATCATTACTGTAAAATGTGCAGATTTTCGAAGTGTGCTTTCCACATCCCCTCACATCCATTCATCAGTTACAAAAGCACCTTCCCTATTCATTTATTCTAAGCAGAATTCCCCTTATTCTCATTCTTAAACCTTCGCGCTTCTTCCAGAAGAGCTTTCCTATTCCCTTGTACTCATTCATCCTCTTCCAAACTGTTCATTACCTCTTGTTTTCTCCTACGTTTACACCTTTTAGTATTTCTTTTTTCCTCCTGTATATAATTCCAAGCATCTTTCTTTTGAAACTTCATTCATTGCTTTAGTACATTCAACCACGCTTCTTTTTACCTTTAACCGCTTTCAATCACCTCTTCATTCCACCATTCGCTGTTAAAATTCTTACTTCCACTTTAGCACATTCACACACTTCCTTTGCACTATAAACAACCGCTCCTTCATTTGCCCCCCAGATTTGTTCAGTATCAAACTTGTTCACATTCAACCGATTTTACTAGCAAGCGCTCTTACATACTTTTTCTTTATTCTCTTGCTCACTTAAGCTTCTCACTCTTAATTTTAGCCTACTTCCTTTTGTATCACCTTCCTCTCCACCAAGCCCCCACTAACTTAATTTTACATGAACAACATAATGATCCGATAATCCCATTCCTAAACCCCTCCTGATTTAACATCCAAACACATACTTCAACATCTCCTTCTTCACCAACACAAAATCAATCATACTTTTCAACTTCGATACCATTCTACCTACACAACTCTAGTATAAAACTTATGGATACTCTTGTGTTTAAAGTAGTTTACTTTTACACACATACCTATCTCTCTCACGAGGAAATAATCACCGTCCCTACCATTCTCATGTTTCTCCCCCACCCCAAAACCACTGTTATACCATTCCCTTTTTGATCAACCTATCCAACCATTCAGGTCCCCCAACACTATTAATCTGAAGCCCCTACTCACCCCATCCAGAACATTAAATTCAAATTATCCCAAAAAATCTTACTCTCTTCAACGTTTCCGTCACAACCACACATACATTGACCTTTTCAAACTTAAATTTAAACCATTTAGGATTCTAGGACTCACACACACAAAGTCATTACCATGGCTTTGTACCACAGGTCACTCATCAAAATTGCAACTCCTTCTCTCCCTCTTTCATTCATTTCCACACCAGCACGCACACATTTCACATAACACCACTCAATTTCACCTTTTCCTTTCATATTTGTTTCAGTCACAGCGAGCAAATCAAATTTGCCCTTTCTCTAATACATCCATCACCTCTCTCCTCTTCTCCTCAACATTTATTCCTCTGACATTCCATGTACCCATACGATTCATACAATTTTGCCGAAAGTTAGAAGGTCGTTTACGGCGATCACGACCATCTCCGCGGCATACATCAGCATTCCTAGCAAGAGATAGGTGGATAATGCGCAGGCCAACCCAACTACCACCGCCCCTTAGTCGACTTCTACGACACGCAGGACATACATATATATATATATATATAATATATAATATATATATATATATATATATATATATATATATATATATATATATATATATATTATATTTATTTTGTATATATTATATACACACACTCAAAATATATATATATAATATATATATATATATATATATATATATATATTATATATATATATATATATATATATAATATATATATATATATATATATATATATATATATCTTCTTCTTCTCCTGTAATTTTCCCCAGAATGGGAGTAAGGTGCGCGATGGGCATCGGAAAAGGAAAGTAATAGAAGAACATGACACAGTCGAAAAGAAGCCCAGCCTTACCACCCCCTCAGTACCATTAATTAGGGAACCCATCGCAGTCAGAAAATCCACCCTAAAGCTTCATGGGAACAGCGATGGACCCTCACTATATGGTAGATCGTCAAAGTAAGGGTTCATCCCTTGGCCCAGGTGAGCCACAACCATTACCCCTCACAATCCCCGCCATTCACGTTCCTGTTATACACCTTTCTTTTCGCCTCTACCAAGCTCACATTCTTCCTTCAAACATTCGTTTACTGACTCAATCCACTTTTTCTTCGGTCTCCCAGCCGGTCGTTCCCAACACCTCGCCACTATACATCCGCTTAAAACCCGACTATCATTCATCCTTTCCATATGAACC
This sequence comes from Trachelipus rathkii, assembly GCA_015478945.1. NCBI lineage: Eukaryota > Metazoa > Arthropoda > Malacostraca > Isopoda > Trachelipodidae > Trachelipus > Trachelipus rathkii. Next base: position 1,622 of record JABUQX010076745.1, on the reverse strand, counting down.
AACATCTCAACATTACTTTCATTTATTCTTTCATTTACCCCTTTCTCACACCACACACTCTCTAATATACTCATTCCTCTCTTTATCAATTCGTCTCACACCTAGCACACCCCTAAGATTGTCATCTGAACACATTGAACTTTTAGATCTATACTTCTTATTTCCAGACCATAGTCTCACTACTATACAATAACACAGGTAACAACATACCCTCATGTAAAACCCTAGCACACTCAAGACTTAGTCCTTTACATTCACCAACGATTTAATGCACCAGCACCTTCCTGCCATACACAACTTTTTACACACTCTGCATTCGTCCTTCCCTTCTCATCCACATATACCCTAAATTATTAACTTCAGACAACTGTTCAGCTGACCACCATCTAAACAATAACTACACACTGAGGACTGTCCTCACTCACAACCATAATCTTACTTATCCACGTTTACTTTCAAGCCCTTCCTTTTTACACACCCTGCCAAATCTCTTACCAACCTGCTCAAACTTTCTTCAAGATTCGCCACCAACAAACCAAATCATCCGGCATATACTCAGGCCTTAGGGCACCCTCCTCTCCAATCTCCATTCCCAACCACCAATTTGTAACACTCAATTCCTTGCCACCCCACCATCGAATTCTTTCATAACCATCCATATACAAAGATCTCCGACTAAACAAGGAGAGACATAACACAACCCGGTCTTACTCCGCTGTTAATCCTAACCAATCCACCCATTGACACAATGTATTCTCCAAATATCACAAGCTTCACCACTATCGTCATAAATACTTTTGATTCCAAGTCAGAAGCCTACCACCCAACACCATATATCACTATTACTAACACCTGCCATAAACCTTCCCTTTAACTCTATCATACGCCTGTTGCAAATCCATACAACCATACACAATAAATTTGAATATCTTTCTTCTCCCTCCATTTCTCAATTCATTGTTTCAATGTAAAATTTGATAAACCACACATCACTCCCTATACCACTCCTAACGCAACCTTGTTCCCATGCACCAATCAGAATCAACTTCAGTCACTCGACGCATCTTTTCGCACAAAAAATCACCCAGTACCAGCATATATCTTCACTACAATACTCAATAAACCTATATTCCCCTATAATTTCTACAGTTCCCCTTTTCCTCCTTACCCTTATAAGGGTACTAATACCGCTCTCCTCCAATCCCTGGAACTATACCCTCCATAAAAACGACATTAATATATACACCAAACTTCCAAATCCAATCAATCACCCATCTCGCCTCCGTTCTTGATCATTTTTCACCATAATTTCATCTATACCTGCAGATTTACCATTCTCCAACTTTTTCACTCTACCAATTACCTCCTCCTTACTAATAACCTCATCCCAAAATACCTATTCCTTTGCACCATCAAACCCACACACATTCACTATTCACCTCTTCATACTGTAATATTGTGCCAGATTTTCGAAGTGTCTTTCCACACTCCTCTCACATCCATTTCATCAGTTACAAAGGCACCATCCCATTCATTATCTAAGCAGATTCCCCTTATTCCATTCTTAACCTTTCGCGCTTCTTTTCAGAAGAGCTTCCTATTTCCCTTTGTAATCTCTCTCG
>JABUQX010076744.1:0-10483 GCA_015478945.1 Trachelipus rathkii | reverse complement strand
AAATTATATATATATATATACTATAATATATATATGATATATTAATTAATATATATATATATATATATCTAATATATATAAAATATATATATATTATATATAATATATAATTATATATATATATACTATAATAATATACTATATATATTATATACTTATTAATATATAGTAATATAAAATATATAATTAGTATAATATATATTAATCTTATATAACTTTACTAATAATATAAGTAATAATATATATAATTATATATATAGAGGATAGGCGGAATACTATATATATAGAGACTATATATTAATTAAATAATATATATATATATATAGAAATCTGAGCTCTATATAATATATAAATTAATATACTAATACAAATAATAAATATATAATTAATAAGATATGTCCATTCATAAATATATACTGATATAGGATTTATATATATTTATATATACTATAAATATTACATATATTATTATATTAATATATTAGATATACTATATATATATATTATACTGTATAATATATATACTCGTATACATATCTATATAATATTATATTTACGATTATATGTAGATTATTTAGGTGATGTCCTATATTAGGTAGTGGTTATATATATTATACTTTATAAATACAATATATATATACATATATATCTAATATATTATATATTAATATATATATATACTCTATAGTAATATATTAGTATTATATATATACTGTTATATAACTATTAGTTATAAAAAATATACATACAATATAAACTATTATATAGAAATAAATTCTATATATACTGATATAGTTATATATACTAATAGAATATCTCCTTGGATACTATACGTTATATAATATAAACTAATATAATTATACGTATAAGTATATATATATATATATATATTATATATAATTATATATACTGATATAAATATATATCATTTCATATATATATAATATACCTTATATATTATAATATATTTTACGTATTATATATATATAATAGATAATTATAATAACTATATATATTATACGATAATATTACATATATACTTATATATAATATAATATATTAGTGATATAGCTGCTATATATATATATATATATATATACTATATAACTAAATATATTAAAATATAGTATATATATATATACTGATATAAAACTTATATACTATTATATATATATATAATATATATAATATACTTAAAAACATATAATATATAACATATTTATACTAATCATAAAATAAATAATAGTGATAATATAAATATATATATATATACTGTAATATATATAATATACTATATATCACACCTCTATATAATATATATATATAATACTATACACAATAGCTAATCAGTACTTCTTATATAATACTATATATATATATACTAATATATATAATATATTAATAGTATACTGTATATTATATATATATATATATATGATATATAATTTATATATATATATATATATATATATATATATAACTTTTATTTACTATATACTATATATAACTATATATATACTGATTATATATTAATTATATATATATATATATATATATATATATAATATATAATATATAATTAATATATATATTATATATATATATATATAATAATATATATATAAGCCAGTATATATATATATATATAGTTTATATTAAAATTATATGTATATAATATAGATATAATATTATATATACTAATATATAATATTAAATATATATATATAATATATATATTATATATATAATATCTATAGTATATATATATAATAATATACACTGATAACTATTATATATATATAATATAATAATAATATATTATATAATGAATATTTATTATATATATTATATATATATATATCATAGTATATATATACAACGTAATAAGAAAATAAATTGATATACTATATATTTATATCAATGGTGCAGAACCTTTGCGCATTATGTTGTACATTTGAAGACACTCATACATATAATTAATTAACCTATATATATTATATAGACTAGGTATATATAGTATATAGACTGTGACACTATATATATTATATAAATATATTATATATATAACTTAAAAAATATAATCTATAAATATATTATATTTATATCTATATTATTAATATATATATATATATATATAATACCTAATCTACTTCTCGTAACGAATACTCTAGATCTCTTAGAAACCTACATAACCACCAAAAAACCCATAACTACACCTATCCATAAAACTCGCACTCCAACAATACAATTTTCCCACTTAGACGCTCACCTCTATTCACGCCCCACATTCAAAAACACCTCAACTAGAATAAACTCCATAAAGACCATACCGATTTATCACCCCGCCTGAGTAATAATTAAATCAGAATTATCATCAGCCAAAATACATTACGATATACGGTCGAATAAACAATTACTAATACATCACAATACTCCTCATACATAAATCGCTCTCACATACCAACTTAATTATTTTAAACGACCCCCCGCACCCCAGATTTGAACCTGGCTCCTTATAACACCCCATATACACCAACTCATTTCTGAACCCATACTTCAAAACACCCCAACTAACCCCCAATCCACCTCACTAAATACCCTACTACGATCATAGATCAAACTAACCGAAAAAGCACACTTACCCTGAAAAAAAATTTACTAGCATAATTATCAGATACCACACAAATACATATACAAAACCTAAACACAACTACTCAAATAACGACAACTATATAACACCAACAAAACCAAAACCACGACAGACACCAATAACAAACACATGCAACCGCTTCACAACAAATAAAACAGCTCCCCCCCTTTCACAACATCCAGCCCAAACCCGTCAAAAATGCGCACCCCATTCACACAACCACCATGCACCCAAACAAACCAAACCCTTAGCCCGGAAACCATAACTATATTTATTTATTAATATATAATTTATAGCTATACATAATTATATATATGTATAATGTATAATAGTATATATATAAATATATGTTACACGTTTTAAATCAGATATCATAGTTCTCTAACTAATATATTTATATATATATAGATACCTATAAGTAGATATATAGCATAATCATACACTACATACTACTCTACACTATAACTAATATTTGCTCATAATTGGCATACCGCCCCATATTTAACTATATATACATACAGTATAATACTTTATAATATATATTATATATATATAACAATATATAATATATATAATAGCTATATATATAAATATACATATAAATATATATTAATTATATTATTAATAGTCATCTAGAACGTTAATAATGTACTACATTATAGTAGACGAGCATAATAATTATTATTCCTATTATTAAAATAATTATTACTTAACTCAAAAATTTTAGTGAAAATTGAAAAATGTGCCGCACCCCTGGCACACGCTGGCGGCACCCACTTTCGGAACCCCTTGCCTTCTACACGCACCATGAATAGAAAAAATAGAAGTAGGCAGACGTGCTTACTTGTGCTCCGAAACCGCTCTAAACAACTCAACGGGCCCATTTTCTCGTAATAGCGGAATTCGATTCAGCAACCCTCAAAAACACAGGGTACGACACCTAACTCAACATACAGTTAGATTCGATAGAATATTAAAGTGCGAAGGAGCTAAGAACAATTAGACAAAATAAAAGGCTTGCGCATATTTTTTTTTATTCTTTTGAAGTTTATAGAGCAGAGACATCTCCAACTTTCCACGGTTGCAAGAATTTGTCAAGACAAATGAGATATTTTTTCAACTGAAATGCTGGATTTCAAAACTCTGAACAAAATTCTTGGAAAAAAAAAAAACATTTTAAGTATAAATCATATTGAATTTGAGGATGTCTACAGCTGAATGACAAACCCGTTTTCGTGCGAAACCTAAACCTACTGGCGATAGCAAAGGAAGCTTTCAAAATCTGCTGGACAATCAGTGAAGACAGCACTTTGAAACTAAATACCACGAATTCCAAGAATAGTTCTGGATGCAAGTGTATGCCGAAAACAAATGCTGTTGGAAAGATTGCATTAAAAAGACTTTGTGCGTTTTAATTCCAAATTTATGTGAGTCTGCATTCTCAAAGTATGTAATTATAAAAAATAGATACAAGTAATGAACTCAAGTGAATTTAAGTGCTAAAATTGACAAAAACTTCCTATAACTTAAAGAAAATAATGAAAAAAATCCATTAAAACAGTTTCATTCTTCTCATGTAAATGACATAAATTTGCATGAATCTTTTTCCTAAGACCTAAGACTAAGTAGTTAAACCAATTTAAGAGAAGGTGTGCCGCAAATTTTTTTTAGCACAACAAGGGTGTCGCGGATAAAAAAAGTTTGGGAAACCCCCTGTGTTAAGGTATGGAAAATAAAAGGTAATGAGAATTCGCGAATACCGCTATTATACGATCGGTCCGTAGTAGCCCTTATGCGATGCACCGGTATTGCGAGGCCATCATATTCTATCGTATTTTAAAAAGTTGTAGTTATGGGATTTATAAAACTTGCCATCGTGACTATTAAAGGTTTTGCCTGCCTGTCCCTGAGGTTTCACCGCGTCCAAGGAGGGGAGGGTCTGAGCCCCCAAAACCTATGAAATGGACTTAGGAGGCTGAAATTTGACGAGTGGATAGAAGAGATCGAATGAAATAGAGTAGGGAATTTAATTAAGTGCCGGATCACGTACCGGAGCTGGAGCCGATGCGGAGCCAGACTGGCAATTCTGGCTCCGGCCACATATTAGGGGTAAATGAGATGTGTCTTTACAATATGTTTTAAAAGACATACATTCATATTTGATGATTTCAGAAACCTTAAATAACCAGAGCTTCCCTTGATTCGTGCCTGGAAAAAAAAAGAAAAAGCACCAGAGTGCATGACAGAGAAAGGTGGGAAGGAAAAATGGATGGAGATTGAGGAAGCTCATATGATGGACAAGCGGAGCCGGTGCTTGAGCAGGAGTCAGAAGAAAATCACAGAATGCGTAGCCGAAGAAAATGAAGTAAGGAAAAAAGAAGCCTCATATAGAACGTACAAATGAGTTATTGTTAAGGTACCGCACCGGTCACTACCGAGTAGTAAACATGACTTTATCACCCATCATATGTATTAATAATATATCATATATATATATCAATATAATATTACATAAGATAATATATATAAAGTATAATATAATATTATATATATAAACTTTATATTATATGTGTTTGTAATGCTTTTTTTTTTCTTCATAATTTACGTTATCGAACAAACATGTAAACCTCGCGCGCCATAGTTACAAGATCTTTTGAACTATTTCTCCTATCTATTTATATAACTTTTTTTGTTAAAAAAGTAAGATTATGTTACGTTAAGTAAGTATTATTAATTGCGTAGAAAACACTATGACTGATTTATACCACATTTTTTTAATGCTTTAAAAGTTCAACTGTTTCATGGAAACAATGACGTAAGATTTCATACAAGATTTATGTGAATTTTCTTCAAATACTGTTAATTACAATCACAGAGCGATCAATTGGACCAGATAAAAGACATGATATATATATATATATATTATATAATATAATATATATATTATAATATATACTAATATATATATATTATATATTATAATTACTATATATATATATTTAATATAACTATGTATATTATAAAATATTTCTTGTCCCCAGTATTTACAACATGAAAATTTAAAAATGGTTTCCATCTGGAGACTTACTGGCTTAACAAATCTTTTTGTTAGCAACCACCCGAGCGTGTTTGAAAAATTCAAGAGCTTACTTAGTCTAAGATATGGATCACGCTAAAGTTTTTGTCTAAAAAGAAATAGGGCATTAGTCAGTCTATTACGCTGTCTTAAAAGATTGACTTCATCATCTTAAAACAGTAAATAAGAGTTTGTTAAGTATATTAAGGTTTTATAAGTTTTTAGTTTAGGCCTGATAAATCATACCTTGATATTGATAGAGAAATAGAACTTAGATTAAGGTTACTTGATGCCAAGCTAGTTCTAACTCTTTATATTCTGACTTTAGCAGGTCTAACTGCTAGGTGTATTCTATCTATTCTATTTAAATAAAACATCCTATTGCCGCTTTTTTTTTTTTTTTTTTTTTTTTTTTTTTTTTTTTTTTTTTTTTTTTTTTTTAACCTGTTCTAGGGGCGAAATTAGGAACAAAATACTATTCAGATTGTAGATCATATTGTGGCCAAAAGCTAGGAATTTTAACTACGTTTTCTTTTAATCAAATAGAGCCTTTAACAAACAAGGGTTCTATCCAAGTATAATATTCTTGTAAAACTTTGATTAAAGATATTCATATTATAAAATAGACATTCAAAACATTGAAACATATTCACTTAGTTGAGTGAATTTATTAATTGGTTTGAATGTTTATTTATTGATTAAATACATTTTTACTTAAAATTGAGCTATGCTCAACATCGTTGAGTTTATTACTTACAACTTTGCTTTGCACACTTATTACTTTAAAAAATGCTTAATTTGTATATTTGCTTAGACTTACTGGTCTTTAAAATTAATACTGCATAGTTTGCTTAATTACTTTACATGTGTTTAGTTACATTTCCATTACTTGGCCTGTTGGCTTTTGCACATTTACATGACCTTACACATATGTTGGATCCTTTAATATTTTGGTCTTTGGCATGTTTTAAAAAAAAATTCTTTAATTTGTGCATTTTACTTTGCTTTACATTTGTTTGGTCACATTTACATTATTTGGCCTATTGTTTTTTTTTTTAAATTTACATGACCTTATCCGAATGTTTAGTCCCTTTGTATTATTTGGGCAATGGGCATTTTAAAAATTATTTGACATTACATACAATATGTTTGGTCTGTTTTGATAGTTAAAAAAATTTTTTTTTTTGCTTTCAACTTTGTTTTTACCCCTTTAATTCTGGTGTGAACTGGTTGCACAACAGTGCTAGCTTATACTTTTTTTTCCTTTGGTTTTCAAAGGTGCTTATTATATCACAAACAAACATGGTTCAAAGCTAAAATTTTATTTTAAAATTTAAAATTGCTCAATCATATTTGAATAACTTATTGGTTTCCTTAGTGATTAGCATATTTTGAATACTTTGCTTATATTATTGTACAACATATTGCTTGAACTCTTGCTTAGTAATGATTACTTAATACTTTAATTTAATCTCATGTATTTGTGGCCTACATTTATGATTACTAGAATATCTGGCACTTGTGCTGGACATATTTGTTACTTATTAACATTCACCATAGTGTCTGGTTCCCATTGATTGTTTTATACATGAAAATTAGTCTCTTGCCCTATATGTTGCAAGTAGTGGACTTACTCATCTAGATTAAAGTACCTCCAGGCTTGTTTGTTTGAAGCTTAAACTTTGTAAATGTTTTGATTGGCTTTGTAGGAATTGCATAGTATGAGCAATTGCATTGTATTCTGAATTTAATGTTTTAAAAGTTGTTTGTACATTTGAAAATAATTTTCCCTAAATTTGCCTTACCAAATTTTTTTTTGTGGGGAGGTTATAATAAATATTTCTTGTCCCCTTGTATTTACACTATGGTAATTTAAAAATGTTTCCATCTGGAGACTACTTGCCTTTAACTATATTTTTTTTTGTTAGGCAACAGCCGAGGCGTGTTTTAAAAATTCAAGGAGCTTACTTAGGTCTAAGATTGGATCACGCTAAGAGTTTTAAAAAAATGTAGCATAGTGCTATTACGCTGTCTTAAAAGGTTGATTCCATCTTAAAACAATAAATAAGAGTTTGTTAAGTATATTAATGTTTTATAAGTTTTTAGTTTAGCCCTGATAAATCATACCTTGATATTGATAGAGAAATAGTTCCATAAAAGACTTAAATTAAGGTTCCCTTGATGCCAAGCTATCCCTAACTCTTTATATTCTTACTTTAGCAGGTATAGCTGTAAGATGTATTCTATCTATTCCATTTAATCCTAACCCATCACTAACTTTATCTCCCTAAACCTGATTTTAAGTTTTGGAACAAAATACTCTTTAGATGGTAGATCATATTGGGGCCAAAAGCTAGGAATTTTAACTACGTTTTCTTTTAATCAAATAAAGCCTTTAACAAACATGGCTTTCGTCCAAGTACAATATTCTTGCAAAAACTTTGACTAAAAATATTCATATTATAAAATAATAGGTAAGTAATCCAATGAGTTTGTTAAAATTTAAGTTATTAGGATAGACTTATTTCTTTAAACAATAGACTACCCTCATTTTATGAGTGACCAGTTCACTTAAAAACTCTTATTGCACATTTCAGAAATTTCTGAAAAGAATTTCTTTTAATATATATACTACTCGTCAAAAATAACGCACCATAGGGTATATATCACTCGCAGGAAGGGAACCCCTAACAACCATTGAAACCCCCACACCAACACAGCACGACAGAATCAGTTAACTATGTAACCACCCCTCAGAGAATTCGCTGCAGTATAAATTTAGGAATACATAAACCACGTAACTAGACTTTTGGGAGGTGAGGGTAGGTTATGGCGGGGTATAATCGAGCGAGGGATCATTCACGTATGAAGCGACTCTAATAAACATGGAGGATAGTGCATCAACTGTCAAGAGAATCAGATCAGTGCGTGCAGATAGCAGCACTCCACGCAAGACACGGTACCGGAGCACTTGGTCCTTTTGTGTAGCGCACACGATTGCGACGGTGGTCAACGCTACCAGAACCCTGGACACATGATCGCCGGCGAGGACAAGGTAGGCCCAGGGCCACGACACCCGTGGAAGACCAATTTATTCGTATGCGTGCATTACGAGAGCGCCCCACAACGACACATCTGCAGATACACTGCGGAGGTACACGGACAGGGTGAGTACAATACAGTGCATCGAACCCTTTCGCGAACGATAATACCGGCCCCGGAGGCCTGCTTATAGGTCCACCGCACATCGAAGGCGCGGATCGGCATTGCCCGAGAACAACATCCATTGACGGTCGACGATTGGGCAAAGGTACTCCTTACGAACGAGTCGAGAGTATCTCTGTACGCCTCAAACAGGCGTGCTAGAGCAGCTTTTCCCAACCTGGGGTACGCGTACCCCTGAGGGTACTCAGAAGCCGGTTGAGGTACGTGAAAAATAATATTGGTAATGCGAAAACGCCAAAGAAAGGAAAGAATTTGCCCTGCCCAATGTGTTAGACTAGCTATTTATTAAAGAAGTTGAATAAATTGTTAAAAGTAAAATAAAAAATAAAAGCTTCTAAATTGTCATTAATTTGATCTTTTGATTATTTAGCTAACCCTATGAACATGACTACCTAATAAAAAATAAGCCTTCAGTTGACATAGGATTGTATGAGAATAAGGGGGTACTATGCGTGGAAAAGGCCTAATCAATGGTACGGCGAGAGGAAAAAGTTTGGAAGACTGATGCTTAGAGTTTACGACGACCGACTGAGAGGTTCGCGCAATGCAATATGTTGCAGTGCCGCCGTTTAGAGGTGGGTTGGTTATGTCTGGGGAGGCATCTCTTTATCGGGAACTACGGAGTTGCACATCTTCGATGGAGCCACTCTTACAGCCGTAAAGTATATCCCAGACATCCTCGAACCATATTCGGGCCATATTGCCCCCTACATCGGGGACTTCTTTCACCCTAAGGCATGACAATGCAGGATAACATTAAGGCCCAATGTCAAGTGAACGACTACCCTTAGGGACGATTCAAATTACGGGGCGTTAGGGTGTCCAGCATATAGTCCGGACCTTAACGCCCAACGAACATTTGTGGGATATCCTGAAACGTCGGATCGACAGCTGCAACCCCCTCCACGACCCTCCCGAACCCTCGACAGACACTGCACGACGTATGGATCAAATCACTGTCCAGGGCATTTGCCTTCTCATTGAGAGCATGCCAGGACGATGTCAGCAGTCATCCGTAGCCACTGAGGGGGTTCATACACGATATTGAGACAGACCCAACGCCGTCGCCGTACGTACGAACATTGTGTGTTTGCAGCGCTGAACCCGAACAATACTGCGAGGACCCTTGGCTGCCACCTGGCCTCACAATCTATCAACCTACGGTTTTATGAGGAACACCATGTTATTGTCAGAGAACCAGATGATATTTGCGTTCTTCAACCTTTCCTTACCCTTCTTTCGCCACATACCCTTGTGGTGCGTAAATTTTGACGAGTATTATATATATATATATATATATTATTAATATATATATATATATATATATATTATATATATATATGATATATATATATATATATATATATAATATATATATATTATATATAATATATATATATGACCTTGTATGGTTTTACGACTCCGTTCAGTTTTATTTTATTGTTATTTTTTAATATATTTTCTAGTATATGATCCTAACCAATCAATTTGTTAAGGGACGACATGATTCAAAAAATATTAGGGACCTGTTA
>JABUQX010076743.1:0-34949 GCA_015478945.1 Trachelipus rathkii | reverse complement strand
AATAATATATTAATTAGAGTAATTCTAGATAGTAATAAATACTGTATTAGTAGTAGATAGATTAGCTAATAATAATAGCATATATATATCTATACTCATGGCCTTATACTTTATTTATATACTAGTATTGGTATATAGCTCATTACTTTTAACGGTATTTAGGTAGTGATACGGTAGATGACGGCTTACTACACCCCGTTATACCTCAATAATTTCATAAATATTCATCTCTATACCTTCTCTTCGCCCTCATTTTACCGGGATGAACTAAAAATATATATATTTAAACCAATTCTGGGAAACCAAAATTAGACTCACGTCAATATTATTATATGATATATTATGATTATTATGGTAGAATAGGGAACGATTACCATATATTTCCAGACGATGCCGATATCCAGTTCACTCGATACACCAGTTCAAAAGTGCCTCGATTCCGATTCTTATATATATATATTATAAATATATTATTATATATATATAATAATATATATATATATATATATTTAATATATTATAATAATATAATATATATAAATATATATATTATATATAATTATTAATATATAAATATTAATTATAATATTATATAATAATATAATATATATTATAATATAATATATTAATATATATATAATATTATGCCTTTAAAATTATATCAATCAACAATTTTAAGATATTTAAAAACTTTATAAAATTTTAAATGTATATAAGCACATTCTCTATGATCTTTATCTCTTGCAGGATGACGCACAAGAAAATAATAAAAGTAATAAAATTAGCCTTTTAATTATTTTAAACTTTTAAATAAAATAGTCAATAGTAACAATAAAATATAACAACCTAAAATATTTATAAATTATCATATGTCATTTTTGATATTTAAAAAATCATTCTCTGTGAAAATTTACCTAAACAAGAGAAATTTTGAAGCCTCAAAAATTATCATTAATTATTTGCAAGTAATACATGATTCTCTTAAATTGTAAGTGCAAAGACACTAAACATTTCTACTGTTTCTTAGGTATCCTCAGATTTTTTTAGGGAATAAATTCGTAATACCTTCCAATATCATGACGAGTCTCTCACTTTCCAACGGAAATAAGAGGGGGGCGAGCTTTAAATATTTATTCTATTGCAAGTGAACACCCATAATCGCCTGAAAGGTACCTTTATTACGATGGACACCATTGTAATAGGACTCTTTCTAGAATTTTTTATAAAGTTTACATAATTTTATATATATTGGGCTTATGTGTGGATTATTAATAACATCTTCATTTTTTCATAATAATTATTATTCTTTCTCCTTATAGGAATGAGTTTTATTTCAGTTATTTTAAAGTACTGTTTTTCTTCTTTAAATTATGAAATACTAGACTTTCAATAACTGAGGTTTTAAATACATATATCTCAAGTATATATCATATTTCTTGCCTCTGATTCTGTTGTATACAATTGAATACCAGGAATCATGACAGATTGGTGCCTTTCACAAGTAGTGCCCAAACCTATATTTCCTTTGCCTATTATACGAAGCATTATAATCGTTCGCACATCGACTTGCTATAGAATATACTTCAATTATTTTATCTAGTTATTCGCTCTGCATCCTCGGGAAGGAAGTGTAGTTTGAAGCGTGGGATCAAGATAACAGGTATAAGAGACAAGAATTACTTTATAAGTAAAGTAAATATTAATCTATTTTTGTCTAGAATGAGTAGTCCATGCTGAATAACATGTAGACCCAAAGATCCATCCAACATAGTCCTCTTCTTTCTGACAACTTTTCGAACAAAAATATACTATAAATCACCTCTATCATATTTAGGAATTATTATTGCGCGAGACCAGATGTGGATTCTCCTTGTGGCTGCTAACAATAAAACAATTTGCTAATACAATCATACAAAAATTTTTAAGCTACTTCAATGGTGTAGCAAGCTTTTCAATTGACCAATTGCCGTGTGGTTTCATAACGCAGTAGCGGCACCGTTTTTCTACAAATCGTATTCATCAATGATGAAAAATAATGAGCAGCCGTACTTGTTTTCCAAAAAGGTAAATTGTTTGAAAGCACTCACTGGACTCTCACACTGAGGTATGGTGACACCTTCTACGGAGTTTGTAACATCCTGAATTAGTCTGTGCATCGTAGTGGGTACCAACCTCTACATTATTCTCAGTTGAAAAAACCCCCATATTCTTCCCTCCATGTATATCAATTGTGCAACTCAGCTTGAATTCTCGATGTACTGTGACATATGACTCCCTAACGAAATTTAGCTTCTGCAATATTGGATTATATATTCTCTCTCTTTCTTCATCGTGTTTCTTTAGTGCATTTCAACGAGTATTTCGAGACCACTGCACATTATCGCAAGAACTAGTGTTCCATCTATAAGTGTGCGTGGTATACATATACGCCACAAGAGCGTGAATTCCTTGAGCCACACTCCCTGAGACCTCTAGTGCTGATAACTCCTAGCAGCTACTTATTAGGTCAATTTCATGTTACTATAGTGAAATTCTACTCCATAAAAACCCAGTTTATCTTAGTCAAGACATTACTACATCCCTTTATACTCAGACTGCTTGTGAGACGCTCACAGTGCCAAATGCGTTCTAAAAAACATTTCGAAACGGATTAGCTACATTTTTATATTTTATTCCATATTAGACTCCAATATATTTTACACCGCCTACAGGTATACTTTCTCACCTCGCTACACCTCGAGTTCACATCGGAGACTACTCATAAACTTGTTCAAAACCATATTTACACTATAACAATGAGTTAACTCAACTCGACAAACATTTTGCCAAATCGTCTTTGCCTTCACTTTATAAACTTCCAATTATCTGTTCTGTCTCATCTAACCTGATTAGACAAGAACTGCCACCTCCTCACTATCACGAGTATTCTTTTTTAGATAATGGACATTTAAGGAAGATCATATACGTAGAAATTTAAAAAATCATATAGTGAACACGGCAGTGACTTTCTCAGAAAAATATGTCCTTGAATATTAATTACATTGCATAACGTAATAAAAATCTCTACTATTTCAGCATTCGATTTACCAAGAGTAATCTCACCTCGTGTAACACAATTCTTGCCGAATTCACGATATACCACGAATTCCGATTGTGCACTGAAAAAACACAGCCGATCTCCTATCCGATTCCTCACGATGTTGGCGAATTACCGCATCTCACATACGTGCCCAATCAACTAATCTCACAAACTTATGAGAGTTTACCTTATGCTTAATATTGAGACAACTAGATTTATTAATATTATATGTGCACACCAGGCCACCTCACCTTTGACTACATTCTCAACCTTCTCATACTACACTCTGATCGTTCACCGTTTCCTACTTTTATATACTATATTCATTATCACTCATAAACATATATACTCCATAAATTTAATTATTAAACTCAGACACTTGTTATATCTAGTCTGCCAACCATCTTTAATAGTAACTATAACTATATTAATATACTAATACTATTGTAAGGTAATATGAGTATATTATGTATCCTTACTCGACATTTCACAACTTAACGAAAACCACTAACTATTATTAATATCCTATTTATACTAACGTATTATTACTATTTCTCACATTAAGTTTATCCCCTCTTCATTTTAATACATATACACCCTTGACCATAATAATACTATCTCTTTAATTACCTCAAATATCCTTACTTCAAATCTCTCTTTTCACATAATTACGCCTAATCTATTAATACTATATAATAGTATATATAATATATTAAATTATAATATTAATTTAATAAGTAAATACCATTTTATATAATAATAAAATAAATAATACATAAATAATTGTCAGTCGAAAATTCCTACGGTAAGGGCACCCTCCACCCTTCTATATTAATTCTCGCCGTTTATCTTTAAATTTGGGAAGCAAATTTTATCTTCTTTATTTTTTTTTTTGAAATATTATTATTGATTTTCATTTTCATCTCAAATAAATGAGTTTTGACATGTTTTTCATTAACCAAATATGCGATGGATTTCTTTTCATATTTTTCCATAATTACATATCACTATAATGGCAGAGCTGAAAAAAAATAATTTCCTTTATCTAAAAATAAATATTTGCTGTTCTTATATCAGAATATTAATTTGCAGAATATAAATATTAAAAGAGAAAACTAATCTACAAGGGAATGCAGACATATATATTATATATTTACTCCCATATAGCACCTCCCTCAATATTAATAAGTATATATTGAACTATCGAGGATATGATGAACAAGTGTAACCAAACTACTTTCTGAATATTATATACCTATAATTTTGGGTATACTTACAATATCATTAATCATGACACACTCACGTACAATCTGGTCACACCTCATCTTGGTCGATTGCTTCAGTTATGTCCCAATACCGAACAGCATAATCTGACACACTATCGTTACTAATACTAACTTACTTTTAGTTTTGTAATCATGATTTAAAACATAATAGGCATTCACAACTACCAACTACATACAACTAGGGTTAACGACGCTGTTGAGATTCATATACTATATATATATCATAATATCACTTACTGACCGATAATATAACTAGCTTCTCTACTATATTATACCATATTATAACTGTCTGGTCATTAGCATAAAGAATTACTGACTCATCTTCTTTCTAAAGCTTTGAAAAAAACATCAATTATTTTATATTACCAAAGCGAAAATCTAGAAAAAGATTATTAAGATCATAAATTATCATTACTCTATTCATTGTTATTTTACCAACCACCATTTTCAATATATAACTGGCCATGAGCATTTAAAGAATAATTATATAAGCACGGTTCTGTTTATCTATATACACTAACATATATAAATTCCTTACTACCACTCCTAACAGCACCTGTGATTTTTATTTACTATAACTACTACTAAAATAGTCTCATTTACATATTACACTCTCATAGATACTAGCACTATTCTTATTATCGATACTCTAATAATAATAATATACCAGCATATACCTTTACTAACTTAATACTAATAACTAACTATTCACAGTATATAATAATACTTATATTATCCTACCTTAATTAATTATTATTACTTATATATATGGTCACAAATTTAAATCGTTAGTAGGCACACTTATCTTATTAGGAATCTTACCATAACTCTCACACAATCAAATATTAACAACACATTTACTAAGAGCCATATTTTATATCTGCCAATTATCCATAATATGAGTATATTATATTATATATATAACTTAATCATATATAATTATAACCTCACTTACTATACCTATCTACTAAATATATATTATCACCTTACCATTATATGTATAAGTAATACACGTTATAATATCACTACTCTATAAATAATACGCTATTATTAATTACACTAATATATAATTACTACACAATAATAATTCAAAATATCATATAGACAGTCTTTATGCATACTATTAACTATCTCTTAAGACTGCCTACTCTCTCGCCGTTTTCATTAAATTCAACTATTGTAATCTCAACCTTGATATTCATATAATAATCTTTAGCCTTGCACTCCTTGCCACGTTTAAGAATATTTTCCAATATAACTCACAACATATGAAGATAACAGCTGTGTAGACAGACGACTCCACTGCTAGACCAGGGACTCTCTTCCTTCAGACACACTTATCTATGTGTGAACGTACCCATTCATCGCACTCTGGGAATCCTTACATACTTTCGATGATATATGAGTTCCGCTAGTTACATGGTCTCATTTGAGTGCGTATTCACTGGAGTACCATCATCTTCCCCACAAAATAAGATTCTTACCTTATATTTATTTTTTCAATAAAATACACTAATTAGAATTTTGTCAGTTGCGATTAAATCCCCACACGAATCTCACTAAATCGTTGTAGAACTCATATCTCTTTAGCAAACACATATCTAATATACTTATTATACTAATACCTTCATTCATACTTAGTTATAAATATATATATATAAAAATGATATATGATTATGATATACAGGATATCATATTATATAGATATAAGTTATATTATCTTCCTATAATACTTAATATTACCTCTTCAATATACATTACCTATAATACATCCATACTTATCTCAATAGTTACCCAAAATTCAAATACTAATGAAAGAGCCTCACTATTATCATTAATATATATTCTATAGACAGTAATTATATCTACTCATCAGCGTGCGTCTATCGTGGGTCTCCCTATGTTCGCATGGTTAGCAGCATATCACTCCCATTCTCACTTATATCAGAGGCTTCTCGCAAGTTAGTGAGTTTGCCACTAAATTCCCTGAAGTCCCCATTCATCCTCCTTCCAAAACATCATTAATTTTTATCATTCTTAATTCTTTGTTTAGTAGATTAATATGTTAACTGTTATTGGTACAAATCTCAATCTTTAACACGATAATCACAACACTCAATTTACTTTTTAGGGACATTATCGAAGTCCCCGCCTTTCTCATATATTTAGTTTAGTCCATTATATGCTCAAACTCACACATGATTGTTTTGGACAGGTATCACTTATATTATCAACCACACTCGCACCCAGCATCTTTCTTATACTGAAGTGTGATGTGTTGAGAATAATTATGTGTGTGTGTTGTAAAATTATGATAGCTCACATTCAAGTGCTCACCGCTACTCATGGACTTTAACCCAATCTTTTTACTTACCGATGCTTGTCCCATATACTCAAGAAACAACCCGCTCTCTGCTTTTCTCTTCAATTACTCTGCAAACTCTCAGATTTATGCACAATACTCGGTAAATGACAATTCCACTGGTAAATTGTACTCTCATTCTCTCTTTAAATTTACGACCGTACTTTCAAGCGAGCGAACTCAATAATTATCGTACTTGTGTTGTCGGTTTGTAAACGATACTCATCTCGGTTTTATTAAGTATATTGTAATTTTCTCTCTCTCTATCTCTTCTTCTCTCTCTCTCTCCTCTCCACGATCTCTCTCTCTCTGCTCTCTCTCTCTCTCATCTATTTCAAAGCCTATCAATATCTATCCATTAGTATTATTCCATATCATATTTATCATATCACTACTCTTTATCTATAAGCTCATATCTCTATCTGTACCTATCTTATCTATTATCTATTCTATTCACCTATATACTATCTATCATCTACTTTCTTATCATATCTTTAATCTTTGACTCTCACTTAATACTTCTATTACTCATCATTCTTATATTTATTTCACTATATTTCAATTACTAGATCCACTTCCTCTTCATCCCAATATGAGCACTACCCACTAATAAATTAATTTATATACATATGAACAATACTATCAAAATGACCAACACGTCCAATATTACCCTATTACTACTAATAACATTCATACCTTAATATAACTTACTTTAACTATACATTCCACTACCCATCAAAATTATCTTCCTAAATATTACAATAATATCATTACTTTTCTCAACTATTTCTCGATAACCATCTCTTACTCACTATTACTAATACCAAACTCTAGTATATTAACTGATGATTCTGTTTAAATGTGAATAAATATATACTAAACATCAATCCTACTTCTCATATTCTCATGAATAGGCTCTATCGTCGCTCATATAGCCTCACAGCGTGTCACAGTCCAAATCCAACTTTCTCCTACAAACTCCATACTCTCACAACGAAAAAGTACATTGAACAGCTCATTCGGAGGTCCACCTGCAGTCTACCTCATTCATCTTACATATCTCCTTATCAACAGATGCAGAGTGAATAAACTCAAATAACTTGAAATATCACAAATAAACAACTCTACATTCACTAAGCATTACTAAATATCTTAATTCACTAATAAGGTAAGTCAACCGATAATATCTATTATTCAGTTTAGTATCGTGCTCTCTAAATAGCACTACTTTCCTAACGATGACAAACAGACGAACGAATGAAGAAGAAAGAACAAAAAGAAGATATCTATCATAGAAGATTGTATTACTCTATATTAATTTTTATTATTATAATATACCTATTAGTATAGGATGTGACACCAATAGCCAAGACGATGGTAACTACAAAGTTTTCAATTTGACATATGCTTTTAAGTAACACTTTTTAACCTATACGGTACTTATATTTCAATAGTACACATGTGTTCGAAAATTGCCATACTAATCCGACTTTCTATATTTACCTTCATACTATTCATATGTAGGTGCGTGGTCCCACGCGATCACACCGTGCACCGCTAAACAATTGTTCACATCACACTCATCTAATACATATACCTTTCCGTCATTTATTTGCATCACAGGCGAGCAATAATCATAGGCTTATATAGAATACATCATAGTCACCGCTCTCATACGGTGACCCCAACAGTAACCTCGATCAATCCCAAGGATACCCATACCGTATATAATATACCATAGTACTGATACTATAAAATAATGTAGTAAATAGTCACGTACTCACCGCCAGAACACACCATCACGCCAGATACTTTAATATTAGGCCCATAGTAAAAAAATAAAGTAATAGATAGGTAAGGTGACATGACCAATCCCAACTACTACTCCGTCCGTTAAGTTCGATCTCACTTTACTGACAATCATGCAGGAACATATTAACCCCCGATTTGATTGAGGGTAAAATATCTATACTCTACACTCTGTGTGAGTGCTCGTGACACATAGGTCAGTGATGAGAAGCACCTAGTAAAATTGTACAGAAACGAAACCCGACTGCTTACTGTGATAATAATAGATGAGTATATAGTATTCCATTGTGCGATAAAATTGCTCCGGATGTGCGTATAATTATTGTAAAATAATATAATAATATGTATAGGGGAAAGAAATTAGTTATAAGTAGGATATAATAGAAATTGGGCATGTGGTTAAAATTGCTTAAATTTCAACTGAAATTGGTGGATACATATATATATAACAATATAATTGTGACTCAACTAATTACTACGTGCTGTGGAGTGAGTAGGTCGTAAGGTTATTCAATCAATATCAAAAAAGATATCACCATATATCCTCGGCAAAGTGGTGGTATTTTGATTCTCCATACGTGGGTTGTTATTTTCTCTATGTGGTTCAACTCTAGGGTTCATCAAGAACAGCCATAGCTAGTAGACACCGACTATAGACGGAATCAAATACACCCTTTACCTCGTGCGGAGGATGAGGGTATCTTTTGTATTGAATAACCTTCTCAGACTTACCCCAGACCACGTTAGTTATGTGCATTTGTATTATAGCATTCACGTGCATTAGCATATTACCCACATGCACTTATCTTTCAATCTTCTTTCTTCACCTATTTTCTATAAAATTTTACCTTCTTTTTCAATTCACCCTCTTTATCACAGACATTTTTACTACTCATATCCCTTTGTGTGGGGAAGAAAGAATTTGCCACACTATCGATGTCCTGCGTGCGTAGGAGCACTAGGGACGGTGATAAGTGGGTTGGCTGCCTACTACCATCTATTTCTTGCCAGGAATGCTAATGCAGGTCGTGCTCGCCGTAAGATCGCCGTAGCGGCCTTCTATTCTTTCGGCGAAACTGTATGAATCGTATGGGGTACATGGATGTCAAGGAGGAATAAATGTTGAGGAGAAAGAGGAGAGAGGTGCATGGAATGTATTTAGAAAGGGCAAATTTTGATTTGCTCGCTGTTGACTGAAACAAAGATGGAAAGGAAAAGGTGAATTTGAGTGGTGTGATGTGAAATGTGTGGGTGCTGGTGTGGGAAGAGAAATGAGAGAGGAAGAAGGACAAGGAGTTGCAATTTTGATGAGTGACCTGTTGTACGAAGCTATGGGTAGACTTTGTGTGTGTGAGTCTAGAATTCTAATGGTTAAATTTATGTTTAAAAAGGTCAAGGTATGTGTGGTTGGTACGTATGGTCCATCTGAGGGGAAACGTTGAAGAGAGACATTTTTTTGCGGGATAATCTGAATGATGTTCTGGATGGGCTGAGTAGGAGCTTCAGATTGATAGTTTTTGGGGACCTGAATGGTGATAGGTGATCAAAAAGGGATTGTATAACAGGTGGTTTTGGGTGGCGAGCGGGAGAAAATGAGATGGTAGGAAGTGATTGATTTCTGTGAGAGAGAGGTATGTGTGTAAGTAATACTTTCTTAAACACAAGAGTATCCATAAGTATACTAGAGTTTGGTGAAGGTCAGAGATGGTATCAAGGTCAAATTATGATTGATTTAGTGTTGGTGATGTAAGAAGGAGATGTTGAAGTATGTGTTTGGATGTTAAATCAGTATAGGGGTTTAGGAATGGGATTATCGATTCATTATGTTGTTTAGATAAAATTAAGTTAGTGGGGGCTTGGATGGAGAGGAAGGTGATACGAAAGGAAGTAAGGTAAAATTAAGAGTGAGAGTTAACGTGAGCAAGATAATAAGGATAAGTATGTAACGCTCGCAAGTAAATCAGGTTTGAATGTGAACAAGTTCGATACTGAACAAAATCTGGGGGCAAATAAATGAGGGAAGCAATTGTTAGTAGTGCAAAGGAAGTATGTGGATTTTCTTTGCTAAAAGTAGGAAGTAAGAATGTTAACAGTGAACGGTGTGGAATGAAAGGGTGATGAAAGCTGTTAAAGTAAAAAAGAAGCGTGGTTGAATGATACTAAAAGCAAATGATGAAGACTCAAAAAGAAAGATGCTTTGGAATTATATAAGGAGGAAAAAAAGAAAATTACTAAAAGGTGTATACGTAGGAGAGAAAACAAGAGGTTAAATAAAGTTTGGAAGGAGGATGGAAGGGGACTTACAAGGGAATAGGAAGCTCTTCTGGAAGCAAGTGCGAAAGTTAAGAATGAGAATAAGGGGAATCTGCTTAGAATAATGATAGGGATTGGTGCTTTTGTAACTGATGAAGTTAAGTTTGAGAGGAGTGTGGAAAGAACCTTTCGAGAATCCTGCCACAATAATTAACAGTAATGAAGAGGTGATAGTGAAATGTGATGTGGGTTTGATGGTGCAAGAAGAAATAGTATTTTGGGGATGAGGTAATTAGTAAGGAGGAGGTAATGGGTAGAGTGATAAAGTTACATAAAGAATTTTAGTAAATCTGCAGGTATAGATTAATTTACTGGTGAAATGATCAAGAGAGACACGGAGGCGAGATGGTGAATATTGATTGGATTTGGAAGTTTTTTAATAAAGAGCGTTTATGGATGGTATAAGTTCCAAAGGATTGGAGAAGGAGAACAGTAAAAGTACCCTTATATAAGGGTAAAGTAAACTGTAGTAGCTATAGGGGAATTAGTTTACTGAGTGTTGTAGGGAAGATATATGCTGGTATTTTAGTTGAAAAAGTACGTCGAGTGACTGAAGGACTGACTGGTGAAGAACAAAGTGTATTTAAAAGTGGTAGGGGACGTATGGATTAAATTTTTACATTTAAATAAATGATTGAGAAAATGAGAAAAAGAATAAATTGTATTTAAGCTTTATGGATGTGCAACAGACGTATAACAGGAATAATTTTGAAGTTTTGTGGCAGGTGTTAGTGATATATGGATGGTGTTGGTGTTAGGCTCCTGAATGGAATCAAAAGTATGTATGACGATAGTGAATCGTGTAAAAATAAATGGGGTCGAAAGTGATTGATTTAATATTAATAGAAGAAGAAGAAGAGATGTGTTATTGTCTCCTTGGTTATTCAATTTGTATCATGGATGGGGTTAGAAAGAATCGAGGTGGGGATGGCAGGAAATGTGTTTTATAATGGTGGAGAATGGAGATAGTGGAGGGTGCCCACCTATTATATGCGGATGATTTGGTTTGATGTGGCGAATCTGAAGAGAGTTGAGAGATTGTAGAGAGATTTGGCAGGGTGTTGTAAAAGGAGGGCTTGAAAGTAAACGAGGATTAGAGTAAGGTTATGTTGTGAGTGAGGACAGTCCTATTTGTGAAGTTATGTTAGATTGGGAGCAGCTAGAACAAGTGTCTTGGAGTTTTAAATATTTAGGGTATAGTTTAAATATTTAGAAGGGAACGGATGATGCAAGAGTGTAGTAGGAAAGTTGTGAATGGCAAGGAAGGATGGCTCGAGGTAGTAAAATCTATGGTCAATGCAAAGGGACTAAGTCTTGAAGTGTGCTAGGGTCTTACATGAGGTATGTTGTTACCTGGTTATTGTATAGTAGGGAGACTTATGGTCTGGAATAAGAAGTATAGATCTAAAGTTCAATGTGTTCAGATGGACAATCTTAGGGGTGTGCTAGGTGTTGAGAAGAATTGATAAAGAGAGGAATAACGATATTAGAGAGTGATGTGTGTGAAGAAAAGGTGTTAATGGAGAATAAATGAAAGTATGTGAGATGTTTGGTGCATGTGGAAGGTCATGAGGAAACAATGAATGATAGTCGGTTGGTTAAGCAGAATTGTTATTAGTGGAGTGTGTTGGCGGTACGTCCGCTGGTGAGACCGAAGTAGAAAGTGGATCGAGTCGGTGAACCGAATGTATGAAGGAGAGAAATGTGAGTTTGGCAGAGCGAGAATAAAGGTGCATGACAGGAGAGAATGGCGGGGTTTTGTATGGGGGCATTGTTTGTGGCCCACCTGGGCCAGGGATGAAACCCTTACATTGACGATTTACCATTAGTGAGGGCCCGTCGCTGGTTCCATGATGTCTTGGGTGGATTTTCTGTTTGTGACGAAGCTCTCACTAATTAATGGTACAGAGGGGGCGGTAAGCTGGGCTTTCTTTTCGACGTTTTGTCATGTTTCTCCTACTGCTTTTTCTTTTCCGATGCTTGTACAGGACACCTAACCCCCAATCTTGGGGCAAAAGAGGAAGTGAAGAAAGAAAGAATATATATATAATATATTATATATATTATATATATATAATATATATATATATTATATATATATATATATATATATATATATATATATATATATATATATTATAATATATATATATATATATATATATGGAATTTATAAGGTTGTTGACTCCGTTAATATTAGGTTAGGTTAGGTTACCCAAAATTTAATGAATATACCCTAAAATTATTAAATAACGATAATTGATTTTCGCTTCTGGAGTCAACCAGCTTATATATATATATATATATATATATATATTATAATATATTAAATATATATATATAATATATATAATATATATTAATATTATATATATATATATATATAATATATATATATATATATAATATATGATGTTTGAGAAATTTCCATTTTCACATACAAACAATGCCGTCTATTATATTTAAAATTGATTATATTTTGTCCCCACCGATAGAGGGCGAGAGAGAGATTTGAAATTGTAACGGGTAGGAGGCATCCTCCCTAAACCGAGAAGAGTGCCCCACGATATAGAGGCAGGAGGATGCTTTACAGCATCTCTCCACAGATTCTACTATCGAATCCATTATTATAATAATTATTTGTGAAATCCTTGTGTTATATCAAGTACTATTTAATTGCCCAAGAAAACAAAGCTATTTTGTATACCAAATTAGGCAAGCATTAAAATAAACATGCCTTCACACAGATGCAGCCTCTTTCACTTGTCCAGCTCTTAACCCGGCGACCATGACCTAGCGATCATTAATAATAGCAAGAGCCTTAAATTCACTGTGTATCATAATGACAAATATCCATACCATCTATTTCGAACAATCGTAACAAATAGATTATATCATCTGTTCATCTAATACTATATTTTCACCACGTGCAACAATTAATAAAACTTCAAAAGCAGAATAAACCCTTTTCAAACCTTCACACCCCCACCATCCATTTAGCCACTATACAGTCAATCTATAAATTGCCACCTGGTACTACACAAAACCATGGTGCCACAAGATCACTAATATATATATATAAATACTACTATACATAATACATTCTTTAACTATGAATAATATCAATGCAATGCTGAAGAATCGCACAAGTACACTTGAAAAACTAGAGAAAAAGAATACTGATCTATATATATACATACCAAATATATATATATATTAAATATAATATATCATAAAAATATATAATATATTATAAAACGATATTAAAACTGTTAATTGCAGTATATCAACATAATTTTTAAAACAATTCTGATGGGGTAAGCCACTTGCTAACTCCACCAACTACAAACTTGTTAAATAGGAATGTACCAAAACATATTAAATTGAAAATAGACTCTAAACAATTTCTCATATGGACTATTTAAGAATGAAGCAGTGCCTGATATCAAAGGGAAATACCATATCCATTTTTTCCGCTACCAAAATAATGGAAGTTGGCCGCTCGATAATTTTGAAAACTTACATTTTGCATGGCGTTAATGTTATCCCTGGCCAGTTCAAAAAACCAACCATTCGTTTTGTAGATTTACTCTGGTTGTAACAGGGTGAGGCCCAAAATGTTTGACCAGGTGGAGCAAATTTATCACTTAATGAGGTAACATTTTAAGTCATATCTCCATATTTGGTAATTCTTATAACAAATTTCATAGAGATGATATTTTTGCGATATTAATGTACATTTTGATATTCAAAAATATGCTAAAACAAACTAATTTTCAAATTGAAAATTTTTAAACTGAATCTATAACATTAAAAATTCGAAGAAATTTTAAACCTAGAATTGTGTTCATAAACTTCATCAGTTGAATTATTATTAATCACTCTCTAAATTTTGTATTCATGCTAGAAACTAAAAAAGATTATGGTTTTAACTTAAATCTTATTTGAAGCTTGTAAATTCAATTTTTTAAAAAAATTTACAGGGAGTGTCCAAAAAAATCAATTTTATTCGGAAAATCGGTAACATTTGAAACCATTAATATCTCTGATGGCGGTAAAGTGCTAAAATCGAAATTTTCACACATTATAACCTTACTACCAGGGTTGTGGATTCAACCTGCATATATTGACTTTGGTATTTGCTTGTTTTAAGAAATAAAAGATTCCAAGAGCTACTAAAACCATTTTCTTTCTTTTCTTCAAAGTTGTGTTACTGATAGCCAATCACCGTCAGCGCCTTACTCAGTAATATAAAAGTATCCTATATAATCAAATATGTGTACAATATTATTATTATTATTTCAAGAAATTATTAAAATTTTATTGTCATATTTTTTTTTTTCATTTATTATTTAGCATAAACAATGAAAATTAAAAATTCATTTAATTTGGAGAAAAAAATTCCCGTTTGGACAGCTTTACTAAACAATTTCCTAGATCATGTGTTTTGGATGCAAATTAATACTGTAACAAATTAAAATCAACTTAACATTAATTATAATTAAAATTAACTTCAGTCACCCAACGTAGCATAAGAAAATTTTTTGCAAAACGCGACATTAATTCAGTTATGCAAGCTAAGATTTTGAAGTGGGCTTGTGTCGCTCTTACCATGTTGATTGTAAATAAAAAAATAAATACGGGCCTCTTTATCTTAAAAAAATGTTTGTGTGTGCTACGTTTATGTTATATATATATATATATATATAATATATATAATATACATATATATATATATAGTATATATATATATAATATATATATGACTATTATATATTTGTTTTCACAAAAATATATATATATATATATATATATATATATATATATTATATATATATTATTTTATGTTTGGTAAATATGTAGATATATCTGCTTATATATATTTACTATTATATATTTATAGTTAATTATATATAATATATATATATAAATTATATATATATATTATAATATAATTTATATATATATATATATATATATATATATATATATATATTATATAGGTACCGTAAATATATGGGGGAAAATCGGTCAAAAATCGCTGTTTTTTTTTTAATGATTGATTAAATCGAATTTTTAAGTTACATCTTTACTTTATAGTTTTTTCTCCCATTTAAACTTTACACTTAATGTCATAGAATAATGAAAAATTATCGAACTGTAGATAATAATATTAAACTTTTTAAAAAATACACTGACAGAAAAGAGTATGGGTACGAACTCCTCAGCAGTGGCTTCGGGAGGAAACGGTCATTAAATATATTACGTCGTCGTTTATCCAAACTAATTTTAATTATAATTTAAATGTTAAGTAGATTTAATAAATGCTATAGTATTAATTTGGATAAGAAAAAACACAAGTCTAAGTTATATTTTATTGTCATTTTCCAAACGATCCAATATATTGACAAAAATTTGAATTTATTTCATTGTTTTTTATGTAAATAAAATTGAAAAAAAAAGAATTATGACAAATTAAATTTTAATAATTTCTAATAATAATAATAACTTTACACACTTTAACCATATAAGCAACTTTATATTAAAATTAGCTACGTTTGCTTCATTAACACAACTTAAAAAAATTTTTTTTGGCATTTTGATGGCTGTTATTTTTAAAAACAAGCAAATACCAAAAGTCAATATTGCAAGTGGATAGAACATCTATGGTAGCAATAGTATAATGTCGTGATAGAGATTTTCAGATTTTTAGCACTTACCCCATCAGAGATATTAAGGTTCAAAAGTACCGATTTCCGAAAAATTGATTTTCACCCTGTAAATTTTATTTAAAAATATTTACAAAAACTTCCAAAATTAATATATTTAATTAAACCATACTTTAGTATGTATCATCACACAAAATTTATATCGTTAAATTATTTCCTTCTTTTAATAATACACCCACGAAAATGGAAATTTCTTCGATTTTTAACACAATTTTTCGGATTCATTTTCATGGTGAAATATTATTTTCCCAAAAAAAAACATTAAAGGCCAAATGTACCTTAAAGTATCCCTAACAAATCACTCTCTATGAAATTTGGTATAAGAATTACCAATATGGAGATATGACTTAAAATGTTACCTCTATTAGAAGTCCAAAATAAAAATGCGGTCAACATTTTGGCTCACCCTTGTTTACAACCAGAGTAAATCTACAAAAACGAATGGTGGTTTTGAACTTGCCAGGGATAACATTAACGCCATGCAAAATATAAAAGTTTTCAAAAATTATCGAGCGGCCATCAGCGGTACGGAAAAAATGGATTGACCCTAAAGCATTGCAGTAAGATTCTTTATTCTCTTTCAAAACGATGCAAAATGGTAACGAAGAACAAGCAAAACTTTCAGGCTTAATGGTAAATAAAGTTACAATCAGTTCAAGCTCATTTTGAAAATTCATTTCAAATAAACAGAACTATGCAAAAACAATGCGCTTTATTAATGATAAATGCACAAAAACTAAAACAGGGCGGTTGAAGTAACTAAATTTATTTCTTGGATACTTTAATTTATTTTATGCAGACTGGTGTATTTAATAATCTAAAAGTTTAACCTGCATTCTCTTATGAGAAAACAAGAATTTTTGCTTCCTCAGCAAAAATTTGTGTAAGAAAATCAGACAAATAAATTTCTTTGTTCTAACTGTTCTTTTAAGAGAATTCACATTTTTTTAAGGAAAGCTGCCATAGTTACTGCGATACAAGGATTCCTAGACAGTTCACTGTTCATATAAAGGCCAAGAATTGTTTACAGGAAAACTGACAGAAACGTTGATAAGTGTTGAGCGGGATATGTGTAGAAGCGGAATTTTTAGTTTAAATTCACAACTTTAAGGTGACCCATTGAGAGACCCTATCCATCAATACAGAATCTAAAAGTCGATAATGCTATGCATCTAGAAAGAAAAGAAAGACCAGAATTGAAATAAGTGAAAGAGTCTTGTCATTGCCTTAAAAAATACAATGTACTTGATGAGCAACAGAGGTCATCAATAAAAAGTTGGAATATATAAAAGAATGAAATAAAATGAACTGAAAAGGAAGATAACAGAACCCTTGGGAATACTGATATTGACGGGAATAAAAGTTTAAAACTCCTCTTCAAGAATCATTGAGATCGCCTTTATACGAACATAAAATAAAGAAATTCTAAAAACACTTTACAAAACCTGGTAGTCCAATTCCTATATACCTTGTCAAAGGGTAGGCTAACTTAAAAAACCAAACGTAATTTGGTTTTCTTTCAACTAGATCATTATCTTTAATCCCTGGCAATGTTCTAATACAAAATAAATATTTAAAACAACAGTGTATTTAACATTTCCAAAGAGCAGTTATTTACTATTAAAAACATTAGTCACCTGAAGTTGTTCCCAGAAACACTTCTCAAAAAAATCCGACTATACCTTTCTGCACGACTTTGCATTTGACTATTACTTTACAGTTTTTTTCTCTTCTCAACAAATTTCATTAATAAATTCTAACCAAAACTCCACTTTTACTGAATATACATTACTACCCCCTCCTCTTGACATTGTCAATCTACCCTTAAACATTATATTCAATCTTTTTTCAGTCTACGATTTCGCAAAAAGACTCCAGTATTAAAATAGGAATAATATTTAATCAACTACACAGATAAAATCAAGATATGAAAAAATGATATTAAGGGCTGTAAAATATTTTCATCTAATTTTAAACCTATAAATTCATTTCTTTAAATACCTCTCTCTCCATGCACAGGGGACCTTCTTGCTCTTCTTGGGGATCCCTGAGGTGAAGCCGTAGGGGTTCTGGGTCGGGAACTGGAAACTGACACTGGATTCGATCCAGAGGGCGTACCAGCGCCAGATGAACGGCCACGTCGTGCAGGGTCTAAAAATACACCGGCAGAGTTGTGAATGCGGGTTTGTAAAGAAAGAACTTCCTCTAAATCCGACTCCCTATAATAAAGAAATCAAATGAAGTAAATTGAAGTACATTCATTTTTTTTTTTAGCATTATACATCAATATAAAGATTTGCAAAGACAATATTATATAAAAATATTAGCACAACAATGCTGACGACTCTTCTACAAGGTTTTATGAAATCATCAACTAAGTTTGTAATAATTTAGTTCTTAAACGTTTTGAGTAATAACTCCATTTTCTTTATTTTCGAAGCGCTCCAAATCGCGCTATTTGCAATATTAATAGCATACGCTTAACGAAAATATTTTGGAAATAATACCAACAGCCGATACAGTATTTTACATGTTGCATAATACAAACATTCAATATAATCGATAAAATATCCCCATTATGAAATACCAAAAATCAATAACTAAGACAGCATAAGGGTCACAAAAGTCAAATTAATTTGTATAAAGAATGCAAACAGACTCGATACGTAATAAAAAATATTTAAATATTGATATATATGAATACAAGAAATGTTTGCGAAGGGGCGAAAAGTAAACTGCCAATAATTCCCAAAATAAAGCATTTAATGAAAATTATGAAACCTATAAAATAAACTTTCTAAACGGCAAACGTAATTCAATCTAATTGCTTAATCATAACTGGCTCGAGCAACAATTAGCGGATTATGAAGAAGAATTGTTGAGTAATAATTTCTACAAATCTTTTAATCTTTTAAATTGGTATTTTTTGTTACTTAATAAAATATATTATATTAAAACTAACCCGGCATTCGACAAGAACATTCTGTAGAGCTCCATTGCGATTCCATCTTCCTGTTCACTCGATTTCCTACTGCTACCATCTGCAGGTAATGAGGGGGGAGGAGGATCGGAGTTGTTGACTTCAGACATAGCGGGGGCGATGTTCCCTCCTTCATCATCTGATTGAGCTATTTAACAAATAATAATAATAATAATAATAATAATAATAATAATAATAATAACAATCATCTGCCGCCCCTTGGGTCTCCAGAACTGGGATTGTGGTGCACAAACATACATCGGAAACAAAATGGCTAATAAGAAGGCCATGACCGGAGTCGAAGAAAGCCTCCCCCCAAACCTCAAGTGCGAGACAATCACAATACCGTGACAGTCACCCACTGTGGCATCTCGTCAATGCCAGGATTTATCCCCTGGGCTAAGCATAAAACCACGCCATTCTACTCGCTCGTACAAAATTCACATTCTTTCCGTCATAAATTTTCTAATTGGCTCAATACACTTTTTATTTGGTCTTCAGTCAGTCGATTCCCAATACACTAATCTCTAAACACCCGCTGAATCAACCGACTATCATCCATCTTTTTTCATATGATGAACCCATCATAATACACTCATTTATTATCTCATTCACACCTCGCGTCACACCACACCGCTCCCTAATACTCATTCCATCAATTCTTCCTAGACCTAATACGCCCCTAAGATTTTCCATATGAACAGACTGCATCTTAGATCTATACCTCTTATTCCACATCATAGTTTAGCTACTATACATTAACACAGGTACTAACATACCCTCAAGGGGAACCCTAGCTCATTCAAGACTTAGTACCTTTGCATTCACCAAAGATTTAACTGCATCAGCTGCCTTCCTGTCATTCACAACTTTTCTACAATACCCTGGATCATCAGTTCCCATTTCATCCAATATGTAGCTTAAATATTTAAACTTAGATACTTGTTCCAGATACCTAACATCCAACATGATTTTACACTGCGGACTCTCCTCACATACAACCATCACCTTACTCTTATCTACATTTACTTTCAAACCCATCCTTTTACACACCCTGCCAAACCCCTCTATCAATCTTCCTTCAGATTCACAACTCAAAACCAAATTATCAGCGTACAATAAGCAGGGTACCCTCCACAGTATCATTCTCTATCAGTCTAGCACCCTCCCTTGCAATCAATATCTTAAATTCTTTCATTGCGCATCAATATACAAATTAAATAGCCATGGGAGCATAACACATTCCTGCCTCACTCCTCTATTAATATTAAACCATTCACTTTCCACTCCATTTATTCTTATGCACGCTTCACCATTAACATCATACTTTTAATTCCTTGCACAAGCCTACCACCAATACCATACATCATTAACACTGCCACAATTAACACTTCAGTCACTTGATGCACGCTTTCAACCAAAATACCAGTATATATCTTCCCTACAACACTCAATAAACTAATTCCCCTTACACAAAGTACAAAGGTACTATCACTGCTCTCCTCCAGTCCACCGGAATTACACCTTCCACAAACGTTTTATTACACAACTCTCATACCCAGTCAATCACAATCTCGCCTCCATTCTTGATCATTTAACCAGTAATTTGATCTATACCTGGTGATTTATCATTCTTCAACTCTACCTATTACCACTTCCCTACAAATTACTTCATCCGCAAAATACCTATTTTCTTACACCATCAACCCCACACACACATTCATTCAGACATCTTCATCACTGCCAATGTTATGTAGATTTTCGAAATGTATCCTCAATACTCACATCACATCCATCTCATCAGTCACGAAAGCATCATCTTTATTCATTATTCTATGAACATTTCCCTTACTCTTTTTCTTTACTTTTCGCACTTCCTTCCAGAAGAGCTTCTTATTCCCTTTAAGTCCCCATTCATCCTCCTTTCAAACTCTTTATTATCCACCTTTCCTACGTAAGCAACCATCAGTTTTTTCCTTCCTATAGATCCCCACTGTGGTAACTCATCAAAATCAGGGTTTATCCCCTAGGTCAGACCCACAAGCATCACCTCTTCATTCCACTAATGACATTTTTACTTCCTACCTTAGCACACCCGCATACTTCTTTTGCACTATTAACAAACGCTTCCTTCATTTGCCTCCAGATTTGCTCAGTTTCATCTTGTTCACATTCAACTGACTTATTTGAAAGTTCTCTCGCATATTTCTCCTTATAACCCTGTTCATTTAACTTCTCACTCGTAACTCTCCCCACTTCATTCATTCCACCACTAACTTAATTTTACATAAAATTTAACGATCTGACTGGTATTCCCATCCCCAACTCTCTAAATGATTTAACATCCACTACATACTTCAACATCTTCCTAATCAACACAAAATCAACCATACTCTTCATTTCGACACATCACTCGTCTTCACCGCTTCCTTTCATCTTTGTTTGTCATAACAAGCAGATCAAATTTACCCTTTCGAAACATATCCATCACCTCCCTCCTCGCCATTTACTACTATAACATTCCTTGTACCAAGACGTTTCATATAGTTTCGCCGAAAAATACAAATGCGCTTACGGCGGTCACGACTAGGTCCGAGGCATACATAAGCATTTCTAGTGTATAAATAAGTTGTGGCCGGTTCCCAACTCCGCTACCACTGCCCTCTTAGTTGCCTCTTACGACACGCAAACATACGTTATGGGAATTCATAGATCTAAAGTTCATAGGGATGCCCCACCATCCAGGGATAAAATAATGATAATAATGAAATTATTGTCGGTTTTATTTTCGATATATTGTTGGGTGTAAAAAATAAAAACCATATCGAATTGAACAGCTTTTTATGGGGGTGGGTGGGGGAATGTTAACCTATCATTTATTTTTTAAACTTTATGATTAATACAACATAAATTACAAAATTATTAAAAAGTCTATTGATCTTTTAAACTTATCAAAGGTTAAAATTGCTGTACGCAAGAACAAGTGTATCCAGATAAGAAATTAATTTCATAAAAATTATTTTAAATAATTATCATTTATAACTAGCACCTTGACAAACACACACACAACTAGAGTTGGTACTTAAAAAAATTATACGTTGAGAATAAGTGAGGGCGTCAATCAGAGTTAAATGTTATTTCTTTGTAGTAACAGTAATTTTATCAATAAATTTTTTTTTTTTTTTAAATATTATCGTTCCCCTTTTTTCTTATTTTATTTTGGATGGTAATTTATATTACATTATTTATGTTTCTTTTAATTTAGAAATTAATTAAGAAAAATGCGGTATGTTCGTTCTTGCAATTAAGAGGTCGCTGAATCGATTCCTGTTAGTGTGTGTGTGTGTCCGAGGTTGACTTGGCCTTTCATCAAATTACGTTACAGAAAATGAGTATCTGGGTTGTGGTGGTGAGGTTGTGAAAGAGGAATTTGCAGTTCTGCCGTCATCTGCTACTACAAGTTTAATGAAACTAATCAATATCGCTCATATATTGTAACTGTATTTAAATACGTTAAGATAAATATATTTCTAAATACAAAAAATATTTTTAATACATATTTAATTACATCTGTATTTGAATACCGAAACCCAAACCAAAATAAATCTTGAAAACCATCCTTTCATTTATTCCTTCATAGGATTCCTATTTTTTCATTTTCCGATGTCCTGATACTTTTCATCTTTGTCAGTTGCAATGATTCTTGCAACAATAATAATAAGTTGTAATAACTTGTAATAAATGAATGTTTTCTCTAACTTTAAAAAACAATTTTCTTTTCTACTTAAATGATACTAGTGTGGCGTCTGGGGCAGGAGGCTGCTAGCCCCACTGAGGAATCCTAAGCAGCCTCCGGGAAGAAACGCCACTTTATCGTGACAACGCTCACTCTCTTCAACATCTAATATTCTTCAATTGAAGGTGGTTATTCAAGACCAGAACATAACCCCTTTACTAGTATTAAAAATTGCAGAAAGAACTCCAATAAGAAATACCCCATCTAGTTATGTTAAGCTCAAAGCTCTATTTTGTTACTCCAAACGTTTTAAAAATTTGTTAAAGTTTATATGAATAGATATTCTACTAGAAATTAAATGGTCACCGTCCTATCCCTCGTCCGGATCCAAGGTAATAAATATGCTTAAAAAATAATCAAGGAGGTTTGCTATCAAGTGAAACTTTAAATTAACATAAAAAAAATTGTCCTTTCTCAATGAAAATATAACTATACAAAGCTTTCACGTTTATATACTCCTTATTATAATGTTCATTTCTTTCGTGGAGCAATTTCTAAACCCCATTAACACTATTACAGATATTTCAACCTACTCTTTCCCCATGCGATTTCTAGGTATCATCCCACCCACCATATTTCTTCTACATGATAAGATAGTTGAGAACTTTTCAGTTATAAAAATGATTCTACTACATACTACTTATGATATTACCTAATTAAACAAAAATTATAAAAATATAAATTACCATTTGAACAAATACCACTATCTGGCTCCGATTTAAAACGCCTCAGTCGCGGCTGAAAAAGTCCGGACGAGCGTCTACTGGCGGTTCCTCCCACTTGCGACGTAGAAAAAGATGCCGACGACGACGCAACTGAAGGAGCAGGTGATGCCTTATGAATGGAGGGAGTGGAAGAGGACGGAGGATTAAGGGAGCTCCCTACAGACGAAGCTGATGTCTGGCGGGAAACGGACGATGGGGAAGTTCCGGTAACGGATGATAAGTTTCCTGACAACGTCTTATTTAAAGGCAAGGCAGCTACTGACAAAAGAGATACTGACGAAAGAGTTGAGTATGATAAACAATCCGAGTTTTTATCTTTATTTTTAGAGAAACTTAAATGATATGATTGGGGAGGATCATTTTCCTTGAGGTCCAAACTGTTTGTTGAACCGTGCATAGGTGTGCGAGCGGAGGGATCTGAAGGAGTAAGAGCAGCAGAAGGTGGGCATTGGGAAGAAAGGGAGGAACAAGACGTTGACACTGCTTGGTCTATATATAAATGAGTTTCTTTGGTATAAGCTTGAATGAAATCCCCAAGCTGCTTTGAAATAACAACCGCCCTTGCCTCATGAGGTAAAGTTTTGGAAGGTGCCTGAAAATTAAAAATGATAAAAGTTGTATTATGGAGTAGCTCTATAACACTATATAAATTAATATCTCTAGATGGACTATAGTATTAAACTAAAGGCAAATAAGCAAAACCTAATGGTAAAGTGATGTCAGCTATTATTACTGCTACTTATTATTATTATTATTATTATTATTATTATTATTATTATTATTATTATTATTATTATTATTATTAAATTGAAAGAATTTCTCGTTTCCTAACATCTGACACAGTGAACTGACAAAGTTTCTAACTGCAGGTCAAGTTAAGCACCATCAAACTAATTCTCAGACAAACCTCTTATTCCTGTCTGATATATATATATATATATATATATACACAAATATTTTATATCTATTATATATATATATATATATATATATATATATATATATATATATATATATATATATATATATATATGTATATATATATATATAAATTATATATATATATAATATATATATATATATATATATATATATATACCCTTTATTATGGATTGAGTCAGTAAAGGAATGCCTGAAGGAGGGGAATGTGAGTTTGGTTGAGGTGAGAAGAAAGGTGCATAATAAGAATGAATGGCGGTGGTTTTGTGAAGGGGGGATGGTTGTGGTCTTTGCCCAAGGAATGAACCACACATTGACGAGATACCACAGTGAGGGCCCATTGCAGTCTCGTGAAACCCTTGGGTGGATTTGGTGGGAAAGGTAAGGAGGTCTTTCTTTTCGACTTGCGTCATACTCTTCTACTACTTTTCTGTTCCGGTGTATGCTACGCACCTCACCCCCAATCTGGAGAAAGGAGATAATAATAATAATATAATAATAATAATAATAATAATAATAATAATAATAATAATAATAATAATAATAATAATAATAATAATAATAATGATAATGATTTTTTTTTTTTTGGAGGATGTACAGGGATCCCCACAGCACACAGAATGCGGCTTAGACCGTGTTAGCAAACTAACGACAGGGAAATCCCTAACGAGTAGAAAAGAGGAACATGGCTGAAGATGGTTAGATCTATACAAGATGTTTCAGGTCCAAGAGGAAGGCAAAAATGCGGATCACTACGAAAATGAGATGATTCGGAAAAGATGTGCTGAAGCGATGCTGAAGAGGGATAGTTAGCACGTCAGGAAAGAACTTGCTTCGAAGAGGCGAGATGGACAACGCAATCCACAAAGAGATGAAAGACAGTGAGAGGACAACTGGAGGAGCAAAATGGGCAGGACGGGGGGAACCCCTCGCGACATAAGAAACCCATTGTGAGATTTGTATGACCAAGACGCAATGAGCAGTACCACTCCAGGAGGCGACTCTTCCCACAAGATGAAGACCACCGGCCAAGAACGGGGTTTGACATTCCGAAGTTTGCGCAGCGAGCATCCTGCCGCCCAACATGACTGCCAAGCCAGGAGAGCGAAGCCCGACGCAAAGAGAGGAGAAATCTGTAGCAGGGAAATGGCCAGCCACAGCAGAGTAAAGTAACGGGCACTCGACACCCCATGAGTAGCCGCCTGTTTGCCTCCCCATCGGCCCGTTCTTTGCCAGGAACACCAACATGGGAGGGAACCCAACAGAACTCAATGTTGTGTGCTGCGCTGGTAAACAAGCAGAGGGACTTTTGAATGGCACAGACCAACGGGTTACGGGTTGACCGTTCAAGCAACGCTGGAAAGCGCTCCGAGAATCCGAAAAGAGTGGGTAATAATACCCCACGGCGAAGTACTGATCCTTTTTCAACCGCCATGGACATAAAGCTATTAGTTCAACTTGAAAAAAACAGACAAATAGGGGGAAGAGTATGGGATACAGTGATGTCCGAAACACAGCTGAAGCTCCAACCCCTTCCTTCCGTCTTTGAACCATCGGTGTAAACCGCTATTAGAGTCGCTATGGACCTCCGCTGAGATACAAAGAATCCCTCACAGCACTGGGTGCGCCTCCGACTTATGCAAAGACTGAATTCCACTGAAGAGAGCAGGAGGCGGAGAGACCACACTGTGAACGAGTAGAGGTAAAATCAAATGCATGACCGCTCGCTGAGGAAGGTCGAGAAAGCAAAGATGGAAGTAACAACCCCAGAAATAGCCAATAAGGATTGAGACGGACACGCTCTTTTATAGGTGTCAAGGCCGACGAGTTAGGAACCTGAAGACGTATGAACAGCGAGCACATGAGCCGCTCCCTCCGCAGGGATAGGGGCATCACCCGCCTCCCACCTCAGCTTTTCCTCGGAGAGAACGGAATGCACCCGTGGCAATTCTCAGGCCCTCAGTCTGAATGTGGTCAAGAAGGCGGAGGTAGACTGAAGGTCTGCCCATAATGGCACAACCATAGTCCAGTTTAGCCCGCACAGCAATGATTATAGTTGAGCAGTGGTTTTTCTGTCCGCGCCACCCAAAGTCTGGAGGTAGTTGCCGAACGAATCAAAAGAACGGCGGCAATGTAGCTTGAGGAGAGTAATATGAGAAAGGTACGTAAGCGCTCATCGAGCAACAGACCAGGAACCGCAACCCTCGGCGCCACACGGATAAGGGAGCCATAGAGACGTAACACTTTGGAAGCAATTGTAGGCGACCCCTACGACGGAGATTTTTCCGGAAAGAGCACGGCCGTAGTTTTCGACGTGGAAAATGTAAAGCCACGCGCAGAGCACCAAGAGGAAACCCTATCGAATGGCAAGCTGAAAGTGACGTTCCATACAAGGAAGATTAGCTCCAGACATGTACAGGGCAAGATCGCTAACATAGATGAGCAGCGCACTGACGCGCGGGATGGAAAGCGACAACACCATGAAACAATAGCGAAAAAGCAACACGCTCAGTACACTGGCCCTGCGGCACCCCTTCGTCCAGACAAAACACCTCGCACAGCGTGCACCACAACACCTGAAACGAGCGGTCGACATCAACAAAACTGAAGGAATAGGGAAGTTGCCCCCCCTAAGACCCAAGAGTGGAGGCTCCGCAAAACCCCCAAACCTCACGTAGCTATCATACGCCTTTCGAGGCAAAAGAAGACGCGCCAGGGTTTCATTTGTGTGAAGCAAAGGACTCGACGGAAATGTTCGTTGAATCCAACAAGAGCAAGGATCCTGAGTCGAGCGATGGCGACGATAAAACCAAATGGTAGTCGGAAATATGTCATGGAGTTTGCTCCAACGTGGGAACAAGACGGAAGCCACCAATCTCTCAGAGCTTAATGTATTGCAGTTGTCAATGAAATAGGGCGGAATGGTTATCGAAGAAAGTCGATCCTTCCACGTTTTGCGGGATGGGACAATATAATGCCAGTAGAACCAAAGAAGGAAGGGAAAACCCCCTCCACCCATATTCTATTGTATAAGCAGAAGAAGCAGTGGCAGATGGATGTGCATGTCGAAGCATCTGAAAGGAGATTCCGTCAGGGCCAGGCGCTCCATCCCCGCCAAAGCTTGAGGGCGTCTAGAACTCGGCCCTGGTGAATAGCCGGTTGTATGAAAGGTCTGTTCGCCATAAGGAAAAAATCAGAAAACTCAAACCCGCAAGCGACTAGAACGAAAAGGGTTCAGGATAACGGAGCCGCTGGAGCATGGACGCGAAGTGATAACCAAACTCGTCCGCCACAACTCCGGAAGCAGAGATGACATCAGAAGTTTGCGGGCCATAAACGAGGATTATAGGCGGCAGCATGGTGTTTTCGGGAAATTTTTCGAACCTTTTTATGGACTGAAGGTTACAGGCGTAGAAGAATTAACGGAGGAAGCGTAAGTGCGAAAAAATACTGTTTCCGCGTACGGCGATTAATACGCCGAAGCGGGCCGCCGAAGTCTTAAAACAGAATTCAAGTTTGAAGTTGGCGAGTCTGTTATACAGCTATACAACTTACGCTTTTCACGAATAGCCCGAGCACACTCCTGGTTTCACCAGGGGGTTGTCGAATTTCGGGTCCCAGATGAACGGGGGATATGCTCCGTTGCCGCCTGAAGGATTGCTTCTTGAAAGTAAGTGAAAGGCATCCCCGGCGACGGAACAGTTAGTTGCAGGAACAGATGAATAGTAAGGGCTGATGAAAGGAAGACCACAGTCATGCCCTGTCATAGCGCCAGCCAGATTAAGGTGGTAGCTGCGGACTGGGCAGGGAGTCGAAACAATAATGGGGTAGTGTCACTACCACAGAGGAAAACGGAACTTTCCCATTGATAACGCGATCTTAAAGACGAGATGCGAACACAACGAGACGTCAACACAGGAAGAAGTGCCTGATCAAAACGTTCAAAGGTTGGAGGCCGTGTTGAGACATCCCAATAAAAAATCCTGCCAAAATACTCAAACAACCAACGGCATTGGGACGTAAACAGATCACCCCACAAAGGATGCGAAGTTAAAGTCACCGTAGACCAACATGGGCTGTGGGAGGACAAAACGTGAAATAAATCGACGAGGTCTTCTTGGTATATTTACAGCTGGGCGCCAGGTACAACGAGCACAGCGTAAGCGGCGCTCAAGCTGGATACGAGCTGCCACGGCATGCAGCGTAGTAGAGAGTGGAATGGAGAAATGGACAGAGTCTATAGCAGTTCACGATTCAGCAAATAAAGGCTCCTGTACCGGAAGGTTGTAAAAAGGTCACGAGTCACGAAGTTGCAACTCCTGTAAACAAACAGCCAAGTGATGATCGACAAGTAATCTCTTCAGCTCTTTGTAATTAGCAAAGTATCCGCGCAGTTCCATTGGATGAAACGTGCCATAAACGAGAAACAATCAATGGTCAGACGATCCGTGACAATAATCACGATGTTTTGGGATGTGACAGTCTTGGCAGAGGTTAAAGGCGGAAGGTCCCGCGAGCCGCCGGACGACCCACCAACAGGACCTCAAACCCCGGAGGGAGAGGAAGATCACGCAGAAGGGATATGTGTGGACCCCCCTGTTTACAAGAGGGGTTCCTGGGCACATAAGGAGAGGGCTCGCCAAAGAGGCGAGCCAAATCACACTCCACATTTCGAACATCCCTCCCCTCAGACGCACCCCTGCCAGACTTCTTAGCAAGCCGGAAGGGGGACGCGTCTCGCCAGAGGCGCGCCTAAACAAAGGACTGGGGAAGATTGGAAGAGGATGACAAGAGGAATGGCCGTCGGCGGGATGAGAGATGAGACACATCGATGACAAGTGTGTGCGGCAGCTAGTTTAAAATCTCGAGCCGTCCGCGGCCGAGGAGAGCCAGAAGGCTCCTTCGACGGGACCGAAGTCAAAGGGGGTGGCAGGGCGAAGAGGCAGAAGGGAAGCGCTCCTCCATTCCTCCGCATTCCACCAGCAGCCACCCACCTCAACACACATCGAACGGGCCACGTCTTACCCGAAAAGGAAGACTCGAGCGGCGCAGTTGTCAATCGATACCTCCTCGGACCTCCCCTTGGGTGGAACAGTGTCAGCACGGGACACCCCCACGGAAGAAGATTAGTCCGAAGAGT
Organism: Trachelipus rathkii; assembly: GCA_015478945.1. NCBI lineage: Eukaryota > Metazoa > Arthropoda > Malacostraca > Isopoda > Trachelipodidae > Trachelipus > Trachelipus rathkii. Next base: position 4,791 of record JABUQX010076743.1, on the reverse strand, counting down.
CCCATCGTGGCATCCGAAAAAAGTTTCAGAATCGCTAAATAGTGCTGAAGCGAAGCGGGCTTAGGCGGAGTAAGTATAGTAAATTATCAGAACGGGTAGAGTGCGGACCACCTGTCCGAGATCGGCCACGCGGTTTTCAGCGCGGCGAGCCCGTTTCGCAGGACAGAGACAGGTTCCCCATACAAACGGGATCCTTCTGCTTCAAGAAGTCCGCGGCCCCGATAACCAAGCGAGTACGGATGTCTGGCCCGGGAAGGATCCGACCCTTAGGACGACTCTCGCAACGTTAGAGGACTCGGTGTTTCGCCCGGCGAAACAAGAAGCAGAGCGTTTCGCGAGACGGTACAGGTAGGCTCCGACGAGCACATGACGATGCCATACGACCTCAGAAGCGGGGACCAACTTATCGCAAAATCAGACCATCCCTTGGGAGCTGCATGACCTCTACAAGGAGAGGAGCCGTGAGAGAGGGTCGTGTGTGTCGGCGAAGAACGACGAGCGTTCCGGCGGACTATGGTAGGAGAGTTGGAGGACAATTGTCCAGAGCCACAGAAACCACCGAAACAGGTGAACCGGGAACCGGCACGGAAGGCCGAACGGTCGAACGTAAAAACGGAACAAGCCCCGGAGACAACGCACGGGGGCGAAGAGCAACGGAAGAGGCAACCGCAGATGGAGTGGACGCTGCCGCAGCATAGGAAAGAGGAAGATGAACCAGCTTCTCCCTCGCCCGGCGGTTAGCCTCACGACGGTCATATTTATGAATGGCGCACTGCTCCAGGAATTCCTCTCCAAGGCGAAAAAGGGCAGTGGACAGAGGAGGACGAGTGTGGCCCATTGCAGTTAGGACAAACATGCGAGGATCCTGTCACAGTTCGGTTGGAGAGAACTGCCACATGTCGAACAGATGGTCTGGGGAGACACCGACAATATTTCTGGGTGGTGACCAAATTAATGGCACTGAAACATCTTCTCGAAGGCACCAATAAGTCCGGAACCGTTGTACATGCGTAAAACCAAGTTTGACCTTAGGATGTAGGGAAAGGCACAGAGAAGGTAAAGTAAAAGAACGAGGGTTTCGTCTTGGCAGCGGGTCATCCTTACGTGGAGAACGATAAACGTCGTGATAGCGCACGCTGGTGAGCTGAAATGATGTTAGGATGTCAATGAAGCATCGCGAACAGAACTCCGGCGCAATATATGGTACCCTTCGACGTGATACGGACAACATCAGGTTTAGAAATGACCGGAATCTTCCCAGATGTAATAGGAAGCAAAGACGTTGCTCTGGGTACGAGAGGCAGCACGACAAAGGAACCGTCCTCATTGGCGTGAGCCTGTGCCCCTCAGTAGTTTGAGAGCAGCTTCCAAAAGCATCACAAAGGATGAGCTGGCTCACAGAATCGTGACGAGATGACGTTGAATGAAAATAAAAATAAAGCGGTAGAATCAAGGACCCGACCCCTGAGGGGGTGCGAACGTTATCGTCGGCTTGTTTAAACTGGCGTTAGAATGGAATCCGCTGACGCAGGCTCTGGAATGGCAAACGTAAAGACGGAGAGACAAGGGATATTCTGAGAGGCCACAACAGCCTCACTTGGTCTAGACGGGCCAGTCCTAACGGGACCGGAAAATCGAGGCGGATAGGGGGGGTGTGGATAACCAACCATTTCATCAACAAGGCGTCAAAGGCCCCTGCTGGACGCAGGCCTGGAAACGGCCAGGAGGGGACGGGTTGGCGACCCGCCAATGGTGATTGCCGCCTTTCTGGAAAACGGTAAACTTTTTAGATTTTCTTCCCATGAAATACTCCTGCAAAACATCAGCACGCAATAAATAAACACAAATTCAATTAAATATCAAAGGCATAGAAACATAAATCCCCGCAGCGTAACTGCAGCAACCGCGCCACCCACAGGCCCAGAGCCTACCTAACCTCCCCCCTAGAAAACCCCACCCGTTAGGGTGGGCCATGGTGGCCTCGGGAAAGCCCCCGGAACTCGCGTCCAGTCCCAAAGATGGAAATTAAAAGCCGTGCACCACACGATAAGACGCGAAGCCCAAATTATTGCGCCCAAGTGCAGGCCAGCCTCCTCAAGTTAGGGCAAGGTTCGGGACCCCTACAATAGGCGGCCGGAGAAAGGCAACAAAAAACCGGTTTTTTAACCTGTACCCTCACCCACGTAGGAAGGAGAGCAAGATGGGCCCATGACACACACAAAGACAACAGCCCGGTAGCCACCAGGAAGCGGAATGGGGAGACTCTAAGAAGAGAGAGATCAGGGATACGTAGGTTAGTACGTTTACAGAAAACGGAGAGAAGGGAGACAAACTGGGGAAAAACAAAACTTAACAACGGAAAAAAATAAATAATAATGATAAACAATAATAATATAATAATAATAATAATAATAATAATAATAATAATAATAATAATTTAATAAATAATAATAATAATAATAACAAAACATAAATGAAAAGGAGGGGAACCACAAAAAGGGGGAAAAATCAACGAAAAACAAAAACGTACAACCACTTCGCAGATACCATTCGGAAAAGGTACCTAATAATGATAATGATATTAATATTAATGATAATGATAATGATGATAATAATAATAATAATAATAATAACCAGAACAGCATAAATAATTTATTTGAATAAATAAAAACAATTAAATCATTTATAAATATATATATATATATATATATATATATATATATATATATTATATATATATATATTATATATATATATATATATATATATATATAATTATATTATATATATATATTATTATATATATATATATTTCTTTCTTTCTTATCTTCCTTCTATTTTCCCAGAATGGGATAAGTTGCGTAACGAGCATCGGAAAAGAAAAGCCAGTAGAAGAGATGACGTCGAAAAGAAAGCCCACCTTACCGCCCCCTCAGTACATTAATTAGTGAGAACACATCGCAGTCAGAAAATCCACCCTAAAGCTTCAATGGAAAGCGATGGACCCTCACTATGGTAGATCGTCAATGTAAGGTTCATCCCTTGGCCCAGTTGGGCAACAACCATACCCCCTCAAACAATCCCCGCCATTCACTCCTGTTATACACCTTTTCTTCTCGCCTCTGCCCAAAAAATCACATTTCTCTCCTTCAGACATTCGTTCACTGACTCATCCACTTTTTCTTCGGTCTCTCAGCCGCTCGTTCCCCCCACACTCGTCACCATACATCGCTTAACAAACCGACTATTCAATTCATCCGTCCAACATGACAAAACCATCTCAACATACTTTCATTTATTCCCTATTACCCTGTTCTTCACACCAACACAACTCTTTCTAAGACGTTCATTCCTCATATTTATCAATTCTTCTCACACCTAGCATGCCCCTAATTTTGTCCATCTGCACATTGAACTTTAGATCCTATACTTCTTATTCCAGAGCATAGTTCTCAGTACTATACAATAACACAGGTATCAACATACCCTAATGCAAAACCCTAGCCCACTCAGACTTAGACCCTTCACATCCACCAAGATTAATTTGCCACCAGCAACCTTCCGCCATTCAAACTTTCCTACTAAAAACTCTGCATAATCCGTTCCCTTCTCATCTAACACATACCCTAAATATTTAAACTCAGACACTTTTTCAGCTGCTCACCATCTAACATACTTCACACTGAGAACTGTCCTCACTCACAACCATACCTTACTCTTATCTACGTTTACGTTTACCAAATCCCCCTTTTTACACACCCTGCCCAATATCTCTACCAATACTCTCAAATTCTCTCAGATTCGCCCACACAAAACCAAATCAATCCGCCATATAATAGGTAGGGCACTCTCCACTCATCCCATTCTCCATCATTCTAACCACCCATTTCCTGCCACCCCCACCTCTAATTCGTTCATAACCCCATCCAAACAAATTGAAATTAACCAAGATTACATAACACCAACCCTGCCTTCCACTCCGCTATTAATACTTAAAAACAATCACTTTTTGACACCATTTATTTTACACACGCCTCACATCGTCATACATACTTGTTGATTCCATTCAGAAGCCTGACACACACCATATATCACTAAACACCTTGCCATAGAGCTTCCCTATTAACCCTATTCATACGCCTGTGCAAATCCATAAAAACCTAGATACAATTTATTCTTCTTCATCCTCATTTCTCAATCATTTGTTCATTGTAAAGATTTGATCCACACATCCTCGACCACCTCCTAAACCATGTCTAGCTTTCTTTCACCAATCAGTCATTCCACTCGACGCCACTCTTTCGACCAAAAACACCAGCATATATCTTCCCCACAATACTCCATAAACTAATTCCCCTATAATTCTATAGTTACCCTGATCTCCCTTACCCTTATCTCCCTTACCCTTATATAAGGGTACTATTACTGCTCTCTCCTCCAATCCCTCGGGACTTTACCCTCCATAAACGCTTTATTACACAACTTCCAAATCAATCAATCACAATCTCGCTCCGTTTTGAATCATTTCACCAGTAATTTCATTCTATACCTGGCAGAGTTACCATTCTTCAACTTCTCACTCTACCCTATTACCTCCTTCCTTACTATTAGCCTCATCCCCAAAATATCTTTATAACAGCTTGCACATCAACAACACAATTCACTATCACCTCTTCATTATGCCAATATTATGCGATTTTCGAAGTATTCTTTCCACACTCCCTCACATCCCTTTCATCAGTTTAAAAAAAAACACCATCCCTATCATTATTCTTAATCTCTCTCGGGGGG